>JANHZT010008173.1:188105-206799 GCA_032468215.1 Stegonotus admiraltiensis | reverse complement strand
TACTTCATAATATTCCAAGGTATTCAAGATTCTTCTCATATTATCTCTAATTTGTCTTTTAGGTAAGAAACCATTTTGGTCCATCTGAATAAATTCATTTAACAACCTTTTTAGTCTATTCGCCATTATTGAAGCAAAGATCTTATAATCTACATTCAAAAATGAGATCGGTCTATAGTTTTTAACTTGTTGCAAGTCTATATCTTCTTTAGGTATAAGTATAGCATATGCCTCCATCCATGAGTTTGGAATCTTTGTTTTCACTAAAAGCTCATTAAATAATTCCAACATTACATTGCTTAACACATCTTGTAATGATTTATATAGTTCTGCTAGTAATCCATCCGGGCCCGGTGTTTTCCCATTTTTTTGTTTTTTGATCGCTTCTGTTAATTCCATCATCGTTATTCTTTCTTCTAGTGCTTACTTATATTGTTCAGGTATTTTAGGCAGGTCAGATTTTTCTAAAAATTGTTTTATCTTTCCATCAGGTATCATCTCTTGATTATATAGCCTCTCATAGTAGTTTTGAATTATTTTTTTCTTTTCTTCATTTCTATAACATATAATTCCTTTTTCATCTTGTAGAGGGTTGATTAATTTTCTCTCCTTTTCTTTTTTCATTTTATATGCCAACCATCTACCTGGCTTATTTGCATTTTCAAAAAAGTTTTGTTTAGCTGACCTTAGTTTACATGCCAAAAATTCTTGTTCAATTAAGTTTATTTCATGTTTTTTCAGTTCCATTTGTTTTTAAACTTTGTTATGTTGTATATCCTTTTGTAATTCCTTCTCTAACCTCTTATACTACTCTTCCAATTTCTTCTGTGTTTGTCTTTTCTTTTTATTCTTTTTCCCCAAATATGTTATTGACAGGCCTCTAATTTATGCTTTCATAGTATCCCATACATTCTGAAGTGATGTATCCTCCTTTTTATTTATTTTAAAGAAAAACTCCAGCTCTTTTTCCATAAATTGTTGAAATTCTTTTTCATTTAAAATTATTTGGTTCAAAGTCCATCTAGACTTTTTCTTTTGTCCTTTCCATGTTATTATAATTGGATTATGATCCGCCCAAATATTTGTTACAATATTTAATTCTTGTACATTGTCTATTAAGTCTGTTGACATCCGTATCATGTCTATCCTAGACCATGACATGTGCCTATTTGAATAAAAGGTATATTGTTTTTCCTTCAAGTGTCTATTTCTCCATATATCTTGTATACTTAATTCCTCTATCATTGTGAAGAGTTCGGAAGTGTTTTTCTGGGTTTCTTATTTATTTTCATTGTCTTATAATCCAAATCAGCATCTATCACAGCATTGAAGTCGCCCATTATACATATATTTTCATATTCCAATTCTAATATTTTTCTGTGTAACTTCCCATAGAATTCTTCTTGTTTATCATTTGGTGCATATAACATTACTAAGAGTATTTGTTTAAAGTTCATCCTTACTTCTACCATCAGAATCCTCCCTTCTTCATCCACAAATATTGGCTTAGGTTCTAATTTTTCTTTAATGTATAATACTACTACTCTTTTGATTTGTTGTATCAATGGGGTAAATAAAACTAATTTTGAATACTAATAATTTTGTGTGTTGTTTTCTGATATGAACTTCTTGGAAACATATAATGTCTATCTTTAATCTATTTAGTTTGTTTAAGATTCTGTTCCTTTTTTTTGCCAAATTCAATCCATTTACATTTATTGATATTGCTTTTATTTCTTCTTCCATATTTTACTTATTACTAATTTTCAATCTTGTCTCTCTTGTCTCTCTTTGTTCTTTTGCATCTTTTCATCTTGCTCCTTCTCTTATTGCTCTTTCTTCCTGTTCTTTTATCCTTTCTTCTTTCTCTTTTACAGTTTCCTCTTGGTATCTGGTCTCTCTTGCTTGTCCCAATTTTCTGTCATTTAATGGTCCCCAAAATTGCTCATAAAATAATTTCGCTTTTTCAATAGAATCTAATCTATGTCTTTGTTCTTGCCATGTCACCAATATCCCTTCTGGTATTAGCTACCTAAAACTCACTCCTTTTGTAATTAAAAGTTTGTTAGGAAATTGTATTCTTTCCTCAAATCTCTAACTCTTCTGGGTATTTGGCTCAACACTACTATCTCTATCTTTATATTTCATTGCAGTGTTTCTTGTTATTTGTAGTATCTCTGTTTTTATTGCTTTCTTTGTGAATCTTACATGAACTTCTCTCGGTAATTTATTTCTCATTGCATATCTTGTGTGTACTCTAAATACCTCGTCAATCTCATTTAATATCTTCTCCTTAGGTTCTTCCATCACTTCTGCCAACACTGCTGCCATCACATCTGGCAAATTTTCCCCTTTCTTTTCCTGTATATTTTGAAATCTTAAATAATAATCAGAATGATCCATCTTGAGGGAAATAATTGTTCTCTCTTGATTTTTATCCACTGATGTCAATTTTTCTTCTTCCACTTTCTTTTCTGTCAAATCCGATTTTTCCTCTACTTTTTGAATTCTTTCTTCATTTTTCCCAATTATCTCCTTCACTTCTTTTAAATCCTCTTTCAAATCGTTGTGAAGCATCTGTATGAGATTTTTTTAAATCCATTGTTTCTGATTTTTTTGTGTTTCTGTCATGGAGGGACTTGTTGCTGAATGTAGATGTGCTGTAAATTTCTTCATCTCTTAAAGTTGTATGCACCCAATTTATAATCCACATGGTTTCTATTTATAATCCAAGTATCTAATCCATCCCATGGATGAACTAGAAAAAATAAAAAACAATAAAAGAAAAAGAAAAACCCAGTCAGCCCCCCAAAAAAGGAATACCCAAAAATACTATCAATGAAAAAGAGGAAAAAAATAGAAAAAATCCTGAAGAAAAAGCCATAAAAACAAAAAGAAAAAGAAAGAAGAAGAAAAAAAGAAAGAAGAAGAAGCAAAAACTAATGCATGATTAAAAAATGAAAATTATTGAACAGTTATCTTTCAGGCGCCTCTTGCCTTAATCTAAATTCTCTTATATTTTAAACGAACCACAAATACTTCTTTTTCCTCTCAAACAGAAAAAGAAAAGAAGAAAAAAAGATCTTATCCACACGTTGTTCCCACCAACAAATAATAGGCAAAAGAGAAGGGGGAATTAAAAACACCAATTCCAAAACAAAATACTTCAAAAGACTCAAGAAAGCAGATAAAAAGTAAAAAAATAAAAATAAAAGTTCAAGAAATAAAGACAAAGTCAGCATTTCAATCTCTTCTTTCCTTTCTAGTATGTCTTTCTCTCTTAAACATTTGTTTTCATATCAGTCCAGCCAGCATTGTCAAGGTCAACTTTAAGTCTTATAGCCAATTCAAAGTCTTTTCTTTTATGCCACTAGATGGCACTTTCATTCAACAAAACTAAATTTCAAACTTCAATTCTTTTAAGCCATTTTTATTCACTTCAAATTCATTTATAATCATTCCATCTTTCTCAAAACACTCAAATCAATTTTCTATTTCCTCTTGGTTTCAGATCCACTCTTTTAAATCAATTCCCAATCACTTTTTTTTTAGTTCATTCGAGATATTTTTTCCTTCACAATGGGGGAGATGGTGTCCCCTCCTTCTCCTGAAGCCCATTACGATGCAGAGCATCAGTCACAGCCAGGCTGGGCCAGTGTCTCGGGGCAGAGAGCAAGTTGCGCATCTCCCTGAGCGACCGAGGTCCGTGCAGCACCAACAAGTGTCAGAAGAAGCACCTGCAAGATATGGCGAGTACAGGGGTGCTTTGCTCCTGTTCTGGAATATGGAGCGAGTCTCCATCTCCCACTGTTGCCCTTACCTTTTCAGGTCAGGCGAGGAATGACTGGGAGAGGAGGGAGAGGGGCTGGGCCAGCCAGTGGTGGGTTCAGCAGACAGGGATCCACAGCAGGGGGACGAAAGGGTTGCATGTGGCCCTGGAGCCGCAGGTTGCAGACACCCGAAGTAGGTGATTAAACATTACACTGTCTAATTACTATGGTTTTTATTTCAATTACACACACACATATGAAAGAAGATATATAAATAAAATGAAATATATATACATACATACATACATACGTGTATATATAAAATTTCAAATCCTTTTTCACTAGGCAAACAATTTTCCAAAAGCTGTTGCAGCCGCACATACATTTCTTCTGAAACATCCGGATGATGAAATGATGAAAAGGAATATGGCATATTATAAAAGTATGCCTGATGCTGAAGACTATATTAAAGATTTAGAAATCAAATCCTATGAGGTACAGTTTCTACCCTTGTTTATCAGCATTTTTATTATATTCTGTAAAAATATATAAAAATAATAATTTTTATAATTTTATTATAATAATTTACAAATGAATTGTTAAAAATGCCTAATTTTGGTCCCTTGACAATCCATCACATTTACTTTACTAATTTCAAAATATTGGTGGAAAGTAAGTTCTTTAATACAGGACTTTATTAGAAGACTCCATAAATCTAAGGCAATGTAAGTTTCATAGGGAAAAAATGTAATTGATAAGTTATGTATCAGAGAAATGACCTCTTTGGATCTGCTGCCCAAGAAAAACAGAGTAAAGCAAAGCAAAATTTAAGTTTCATAAGCTTATTGTTGTCTCCAATTTGGGTCTGAGCCTGGTGCTGAAGCCAATGATGGACGCCAGACAAGGTTTTCTGTTTGCTTTTTATTGGAGTACTCCAAGGAAAAGGGCTCCTGGCCAAAATGCCAAGAACCAAGAACAAAGGATTAAGAAAGCTTTATACCTTTTCACTAAAGAAAAGGCTGGACAAGGCAGGATAGTAAGAAATATCATCTAATAAACATTTTAGTAATAATTCTACAATTTGTTCCAATGGGTCTCTAGCTGTCCCTATTCCTAAGCCCAGGTGTTATCACATTTTATTTGCTGCAGGCCATCACTATTCCTAATTGTTAGCTAACATCTGCAAGTTGTCTAACTCTTGTTACTTTTATCAGCTTTCTAACTACCCAGAATTGTTACAAGATTTACACATGCATACTTCCTGTAGATAAGCATTCTTTGTTCTTGCCAGACACACTCTGCAATTACAGGCTTCCTGATTTACTTTCAAGTGTGTATCATGACCTGGCTTTATTTTAGCATACAGCCCATCATTATAGTGATGTGGTCTTAAATTAGGTCATTCAAATAAAATGTTTGTTACATTCCTTCAGTTTTTTCTTGCCTTTTAGACTGTCTTTGTCAGGGCAGTTAGGGCCTACAATGGAGAAAACTGGAGGACCTCAATTTCAGAAATGGAACTGGCACTTCCTGATTTCTACAAAGCCTATGATGATTGTACAGCTGCCTGCGAAGGTTCCCGAGAGATCACAGATTTTAAGGAGTTTTATCTGTCTATTGCAGGTGAGTGGTCAATTGTATTGTATATTAACGAAAGGTTTCTTGAAAGAATCCTTACTTTCTAAATTTCACACCCACTATAATTAATTAATTAATTAATTAATTAATTAATTTCTATACCGCCCTTCTCCCAAAGGACTCAGAGCGGTTAACAGATTAAGCTCTTATACATATAACGAGTTAATAATTATTATTTTTTCTTTATATATATATATGTATATGTATATGTATATGTATGTTTTAAACAATATATAAGACAGTTTGATTCATCTGCTAAGGTCCTTGGCTCAAAATTCGAACACTTTATGTGTTTATGCTAGCCCTGCTTGCTGGAATAGAAAGGTCTTCAGGGCGCGGCGGAAAGTGCAAAGATCTGGGATTATTCGTATCCCTGGGGGTAATTTGTTCCAGAGAGTGGGTGCCCCCACAGAGAAGGCTCTTTCCCTTGGAACCACTAGATGACATTGTTTTAATGATGGCACCAAGAGTAGGCCCGCCCTGTGGGAGCGTATTGGTTGGTGGGAGGTTATTGGTTGCAGCAAGTGGTCTCGAAGATACCCAGGTCCTAAGCCATGGAACACTTTAAAGGTAGGAACCAACACCTTGAAGCGCACTCGGAAGGCTACTGGAAGCCAGTGCAGCTCGCGTAAGAGACGTGTTACATGTGAACGCCAGGTCGCTCCCATAATTACTCGTGCAGCTGCATTCTGGACCAGTTGAAGCTTCCGGGTGCACTTCATACTGTATATGCTTTACAATAATTAGTTTCTAGCCAATGGGGAGAGGAGAAGTGTGAGAATAAGAATTAGAAATGAAGTGATTCATATTTGACATAAATATGGTTATTCAGGTGATTATGCAGATGAAGAAGTTCGTTCAAAACATAAATTAGGCCTACATATACAGTATGTATTTTCAATTTCATATTTAATTAAATTTGGATGTAATATCAAGTTTTCGCTGCAAATAGAAAGCAGGAATTTCCATATGTCCCTTTCTGATATAAAAGAAGCCTAAATATAATATTTATAATCACTTATTGTATTATATAAGAAACATTTTGCTTCTGCACAAAATTGTTCTTTTTCTTTCTGTCCTACCTATGTAGGGTGTACATTGTATGAATTAGTCCTACAGTATGATGACACATTATTCACAAGGCCTAATATAGGCCGATGAATAGTTATAATCTATTATAATCTATTATAGAAAAAAAATCAGTCAAGAAATCAATCTGAAAACAAGTTTTGACTGAAATTGGGTTCAAAACCATAGTAATTAGACAGTGTAATGTTTAATTACCTCCTTAATTATTGGAAATACAGCTATATTAGTGAAAAAGCAGTTAGTACAACTTAACATGGTTCATGAAAATAGATTTTTTTTTATAAAGCAAATAAGTGGTAGGGCGGAAGGGATTGATTGAGGAAGCTACAATAGGCTTAGCCTTGCATGTTCCTATTTCTCTCTTAGATTCCCATATTCAAATTTGTGGGGAAAGTTTTGTGAGGGATAATTTGAATGGGGTGAAACAACATTCTGAGGGGAAAAAAATCAATATTTTTTTCTGAATTTAATTTCCTTTTTCCAAACACTATATTTTCAGTTTTAGTATCTCAATCAGAAGAAAATGAATCAGAATGATTATTTGAAACCCTGCGTAGTCCTAACATATTCAGAATTATTTTTAATAGTTAAACTACTGATGACTTGTTCTATAAATTTATCATGCCAGTGTCAGGTGATTTTGAGAATGTATGCCCATTTGTTTATTAAGTATTTTCTTTCATCCCGAAAATTAAATTTTGTCATATCCTACTGACTTTCAAGTGTCAAGTGTTGTACTCTAAATTCACAGTATTGTTTCTACAATTAGTAAACTAAGTAATGTTCAGATTTTATTTTTAGATCACTACACTGAAGTTCTTAAGTGCAAACTGAGATGTGAAATTGATCTGACACCTGTCATAGGGGGCTACGTTGTTGAAAAATTTGTGGCAACTATGTATCACTACTTGCAGTTTGCCTATTATAAATGTAAGTTAAGAGTTTTGTTCTTAAGCTGAAACTGACCCTAGCAAAGATGTCTGGATGAGAGTTAAAAAGCCAAGATGCAATTGAAGCCTCCTGTTCTTGTTTTTCCATAAATATTTATTCAGAGTGACAGGGCTTCAATTATGTAATCATATCCACAATTTTGTCTGCTCCTTGTGGAACAGTACAAATGTGGGTATTTTTTTTACAGGAGTCTCTACTATATTATCATTTGTCTATGAAGATGATTCCCCCCTCCTCCAATATTCATGGCTTTCTAAAAGTTTGTTAAGGCCTGGTTATTTCAGAAATCTAAGATATTGATGTCATGAATGCTGGATTAGATTCTGTCAGGTTATTTGTTATAATTAATGTAAGACTGTGCTGTTTATTACTATGTGTAATTTATATACCATTAGTACATATTGCCATTTTTACAAGCTATAGGTAGTTTTGAGCTTCAGTGTTTACTACCACAGGCAACTGAGCAGGGACCTGTCATTTCTGTCAGGTGCCCTGACTTACATTTTGTCTTTAGCCAAACTAGTTTCCAACTTGTACAAGTTGGTGTGGGCTGGTGTCTGATTGGTTCTTTGTTTGTGCCTGATTTTGAATAGCCATTTTGACTGGTCAGAACTGTTGTCTAGACCACTGTCATTAAAACATGAAGCCCAACACTACCCAATAGATGCTGGCTGTGAAGAAAATAGTTTTGCTCAGCAGTTGAGTTATATCTTCTACCCAGGATGATATATCATAATACGGGTGTCTGCAACCTGCAGCTCCGGAGCCGCATGCAGCTCTTTCATTCCCCTGCTGTGGCTCCCTATCTGCTGAACCCACCACTGGCTGGCCCAGCCCCTCGCCCTCCTCTCCTAGTCACTCCTTGCCTGACCTGAGAAGGTAAGGGCAACAGCAGGGGATGGAGACTTGCTCCATATTCCAGAGCGAGAGCAAAGCACCCGTGTACTCGCCATATCTAGCAGGGGCGTCTTCCGACAATAGTTGGTGCTGCATGGACCTCGGTCGTTCATTGAAATGTGCGACTTGCTCTTTGCCTTGAGACACTGGCCCAGCCTGGCTGTGACTGATGCTCTGCATCGTAATGGGCTTCAGGAGAAGGAGGGGACACCATCTTCCCCATTGTGAAATGTGCTAAATTTAACTGTGCTGTGCAAGGCGCTGTGAGAGCAGCTGCAGACTATGGAGGTGGTAACAACAGCTGCATCAGCCGCAGCCAGACCAAGCCAGTGTCTCAAGGCGGAAAGCAAGTCACGCATGTCCCCGAGTAACCAAAGTGTGCACAGCACCACCAAGGGCTGGAAGAAGCGCCTGTGAGATATGGCAAGTACAGGGGTGCTTTGCTCCCGCTCTGGAATATGGAGCAAGACTCCACTGTCACTCTTACCTTCTCAGGCCAGGCAAGGAGTGACTGGGAGGGGAGGGCAATGGATGGGGCCAGCCAGTGGTGGGTTCAGCTGACAGGGAGCCACAGCATGGGGACGAAAGAGCTTAATTTATCTGGGAACCTGAAATGACTCTTGATTTAAATATGGTAAAAAGGACCCAAAGAAGAAGAAAAAACCCACCAACCCTTGACAGTTTTTGGAAATGGTTCAAGGGGGAACACGCACACACACACACACACACACACACACAGGGGGGGGGGAGAGAGAGAAAAAGAGAGAGACAGACAGACAGACACCTGTTTCCCACAGAAAAGAAAACCCCAGGAGCCACATAACCTGGGTAAGCGTGGCTGGGGGCGTCATGTGACTGGGTGGGAGTGAGTGACGTCAAGTTGGCCATGGCCACCCAGGTTTTGTGGCTCCTGGTGATTTCTGTGGGAAACGTGTCCAAATGGCTCTTTGAGTGTTTAAGGTTGCAGACCCCTGCCATAGTAGATAATCCCTTTGATTTTTCTAAAGGCACTAATTGAATCACTATGAAAGCTCACTTTGCTTTGCACCTTTTACATAGAGATGATCTAAATCAGGGGTGTCAAACTCAAGAACATGGTTGGATCCAGCCCACGCGGCTGTCGTGGAAATCGTGTCACTTCGGCTCGGGCCACACCATCCCAGAGGGTGTGCGTGAGCACAGGGAGCGTGTGCATGCGTGCACAGGCCTGTCCCACCCCATCCCAGTGTTTGCACAGGAGGCGGCAAGCACATCTGTGCATAGGTCCGGCCCACCCCATCCCAGTGTACACACATGCCAGCATTGCCTCATCAATTGCTCACCCCTTGTCTGCCACCTCCTCTTCCTCACAGATCAGAGGAGATGCAGCCGCTGTTGTTAGCAGTCCGTTCCCTCCAGGAGGCGGTCGCCCCCTCCTTGCTGTCCCCACTGAGCCAGCCCTCCAACTGGGTGCCCCTCCAACCGCTGCTCTGAAATCCTTACACTACCCCATGCTTTCTGTGTGGCAGCGGCAGCAGCCCCCTGGTTAGGGAGAGAATGAGGTGGGGTTCACTGCCGCCTTGTCGATCATGAGGATGTGCAGAGGCAATATGGGGAGGGCTCATCATCCGTGTCCCCACCAGGCAAGGAAGATTTGTATTTTGTATGAAGGCAGCCTTCTGTCATGCAGCCCCCCTCTGCATCTCTGTTCTGAGTTGAGGGTTGCAGGCAAATTTCCTGCTCAGCCGGCATTCCCAGAAGGCCTGGCTCGGCCATATCAAACGCCATTGTGGGAGGCCAGGGAGGGTGAGGGCGAGGTGAGGAGCCACCAACGGGAGCTCTGGGCCCCGCATCCCTTGCCCTTCGGAGCTGCATAGATCCTGCCCTCCAGTGCTCCCAACAACCCCGTGAGGCAGGCCAACCCCTGGTGACAGGTCCTGCCTGCCGTGTCTCTTCCACAGAGACCTTCCTTGACAAGTCCAGAGGAGGCGGTGCAGGGGGCAGCAGCAAACCTTTCACCACTCTATAAAGAGGCGCCCATGCACAGATGGGGACACTTGGAGGCATCCGGTAAGTGGCAGGGTGAGTCGGTAGGGCACTGCCTGAACCGGTGGCCGGGGCTCAAAGGCCCATTTCCCGCAGAATGACCCTCTTCTTCCAGTCTTGGGACTAGTGCCGCTTCCTACCCTGCCACCCACCACGCTTCGGGGAAGCCCAGCCAGACTGGGTCTGGTAGCAGGTGGGGAAGCTCTGTGCCCTCCCCCTCTTCCTGCTGGGCCTGCTGGCAAAGCGCCGCTCTCGTGCACCCAACACACCTTGGCACCGCAGCCTTTCTAGCTGGACAGCTGAGGGTCCAGCAGGCTGCGGCTAGAGCCTGAAACCATTCCCCCATGCACACAAAGGGTGGCGAGCGTGCAGTGGCCAACAGTTTCTGGCTGTAGCTGCCCTGCCTCGCCTCACCTTCCTCCCTCTGCCCCACCCACCAAAGACCCCTGATTCCCTCCCTAACACTGCCCAGCCCGGACAAGCACCACCCATGTGAGCTACGTCAAGCTGACCACGCCCAATCAGCTGTGACTACCCTGGCCACGTCCCAACTCCTCCCCTCCAGCCCCCAGAGAACAACCACAATACTGATCTGGCCTTCAATGAAATCAAGTTTGACACTTCTGAATTGTGATATATTACCATTATCAGAATTAAATTAAAAAGGCAGAAGAAAAGAAGAAAGAATACATAGCTCATAATTCTGATATTAAGGCTAGCATGGGATATTTATTTTTAATACCAAAATGGAATATTTTTAGTTGGGAACCTGCACTCCTACTACGCATCACATTTCAGTCATGAGATCTGATTTCAGATGAAAGTGTTTAATAAAATATTATATTTGTATACTGTATGTTGTTATAATATAATAGTACCTTTCTGAGAAGTTGACTTGATTTATTGCATATTTAATTCAGTGAATGATTTGAAGAATGCAGCTCCATGTGTTGCTAGTTACATGCTTTTCGACCAGAAAGATGAAGTGATGAAACAGAATCTTGTCTATTACCAATATCATAAAGATAAATGGGGACTCACAGACGAAGATTTCCACCCTAGAGCCGTAAGTTGGCCTATTACAGTCTAGAAAGAAAAGTAGCGCATTCTGTTTAATTGGCTAACAAGTCTATCAAAAATTCTAGACTTCTGCAGTAGCGTGGTTAGAATTGACATATACTATGAGAATAGGCATATTTTTGCCATGTTGACCTTGAGACTTTGAACAGTGTCCGGATTTTAATATGACACATAGTTTTGCTGCTCTTTTTCTAGGAAGCTATTCGATATTACAACATAACAATGCTTCAGAAAGAAATGTATGAATTTGCTGAAGAGTATGTGATGGATGATGAAGAAGTAAGTAAAGTAGACTAAAGCAAAATTAATATTTTGAAAAGAAACTAAGGATCAGGTTATATATTGGTAATGACCCACCCCCCACCCCGTTTTTCTGCTTCTGACTTTGCTTTTAAGAATTTTACATGTTGAAATTAAAACACAATGTTTTTGCATTTCTCCATGCCTATAGGTCAGTGATGGCTAACCTTTTCCGGAGCGAGTGCCTAAAGCAATCCAAAACCTTCAAAATGTAATGCACATACGGCCCCTGCACATGCGCCCCACACCCTGCACATGCGCGCAGGTCTCCGACACATTCCTGTACATTCCTGTCCCCTGTGCATGCACACATGGCCCCCCGTATGCTCCCCCCCGCACATACATGCACGCCCCACGCATGTACCCCACCCTCATGCATATGCACGCAGTCTCCTACATGACTCACGCCCCCCGTGCATGCGTGCCAGAGACCTGATGACCAGCTGGCTGGCTGGTAGGCGCACATATGTAATGGAGCTGAACTAAGGCGACAGCTCGTGTGCCCACAGAGAGGGTGCTGCGTGACACCTGTGGCACACATGCCATAGGTCCTTCATCACAGTTATAGGTAGTCTCCAACTTCATCCACAATTAAGTCCAAAATTTCTGTTGCTAAGCAAGACATTAAATGAACTTTGCCCCATTTGATGTGCTTTTGCCATAGTTGTTAAGTGAATCACTGCAGTTGTTAAGTTAGTAAAATAGTTAAGTGAATCTGGCTTTCCCAATGACTTTGCTTGTAAGAAAACCACAAAAAGTTTATTACATGATTCTGGAAATAGCAACCTTCATAAATCCATGCCAGTTGCCAAGCATCTAAAGTCTGAATATGTAATCATGGGATGCTACAATGACTGTAAGTGTGAAAAACAGTAATAAGTCACTTTTTTCAGTGCCATTGCACTTTCAAATTGCCACTAAGTGAATGGTTGTAAGTTGAGGATTACCTGTATTATATTGTGACATATCAAGCTCCCCTTTAGTGGCAGAGAAATAGACCACGAAAATATAATGCCATATAACTAATTATGCATGATTTCCAATTATCTCTTGATAGATCAAAGAGGAAAAGTAATTTTTTTTGCCATGATAATTGCCATTTTTCCTTGCCATTTTGCTTTTTCTAGCCTCTTTCATTCATGGGTTCTTGCTGTCAAGTTGTATGCCTAGTTTTTCAAAGAGTTTTACATTTGAAAGCTTTAGATAAATTAAAAACAATAAAATGCATTTCAGAAATTGGGAGAAAGTGATAGGCCAAGGTCACCCAGCAGTTTCCACGCCTAAGGTGGAAATAGAACTCTGTTTCCTGGTTTCTGGCCAGAAGAGTAATTATTAGACCAAGCTGGTTATTCCAGCATTAATGTCAATTCTATATTTTATTTTATTTTTAAATAGAAATTTGTCTCAAAAACTAAACTTTTAAAATATTAACCTATTTTTTTCTGATAACATATCCTAGGGTGAAGTAGTAGAATACCTTGATGAACTCCTGGAAGTAGAAGATGGAACACAGTGACTTTTAACAAGTAAAGAAGGTTAAGAAGTGAATATTCACCATTGCTCCTAAGTATTTCCATGCATCGTCTTTAGCTCAGATTTAGAAATACCTCAGGTCTTTATCAAGCTTCAGAAGATGCCTGACTCCTCCTATTAATTTTCTATCTTGTCATTCAGCTTAACCCTGTTTTTCTTTATTTCCTTTTTAAAAAATTATTATTATTAAATTTCTTCACCACCTATCTCACTATGGGGCCACTTTAGGCGGCTCTCAGTCATAAAAAATAAAGATAAAAAGGAAGTTTCAACAAAGTAAAAATAGAACAATGTGGAACATTTTGAGCAATTTTTTCTAGTCATTCTGCTGAACAAAGGCATCGTGATTTAAATGGGAGTTTGACAGATGAGAGATATGGATTTTTGTGATTTATTCTGCATGAAAAGAGTTTTCAAATGAAGAATAGAAAATAAATCCCTCAAATAAACAAAGACACAACTCTATAATTTTAAAGGATTCTTTATGTATTATACTGCACAGTGCAATTAAATAAAGTCTTGAGCCACAAGCACTTACTTTGAAATAGTTGAAGCTGCAGTTATATCAGCGGTGGGTTGCCCCCGGTTCGGACTGGTTCTATAGAACCAGTAGTAAAACTGGTGGGAGGCTCTGCCCACTGACCCTGACATCATCAGAAGCAATCTGTGCATGCGCAGAAGCGCGTGTGATCCTGTTGCGAACCGGTAGTAAAGGTAAGTAGAACCCCTCCGTGAGTCATATACTTACAAGCTTACAAGTTCAAAGTTACATGTAGTCCTCATCTTATGATCTGATTCCAAAGCTAAGATGGCTATCGCCCTTGCAGTCACATGACCACATTTTGGATGTTTTACAGCTGCTTGTAGGGCTCTGTGGGCATTTGATCTCAATCTAAGACTTCTTTTCCCAGGATGCTTTTTCTGTTATCTCACCTGCTCTACCGAACAGCGTCTTGACAGCCCCCAACCCATTCTACTGGTTTTTATAAGGCTGTGAACACCTGACTCTTCCCCTAGTTATTTGGGATATTTGCAAGGGATAGATGTGTGGTTTTGCTAAGCCTCAGTACGTTTTCATTTATTTATTTGGTTTCATGCAATTCTTTGTTCATCTTTTTTACTACCTAGAATTTCATGGATAGATAGGTGCCCATCTAAATTGGATAGACTACCAAGAGGTCCTGGAGCTGTATATTTAAATTAAGAAGTTGAAAAAATATCCTGGAAGAAAAAGGGGGCAAACTATCGTTCTAATGATGCCAAAGAAATAACATAAATATGTGTTGAAACCATCATCAGTTGAAGTAGACTCAACAAAACCATTCTTATGCATTACTGTTGGTATCTTTTTAAAATGTGATCTGAGTTAAGATATTTTAAATTTTCAGGAGGTATCAATCTATTAATCTGTAAAATGAATGTTATGATGCAAGTGATAATGAATGTCCATGATAGCTACATGTTATGAGAGTTGAACAGGCAGTAGCTGGTAGAAAGCTGTACTTATGTCATCATCTAACAATAATTTTGTAACATCTATTATTGCTACAACTGAACACAAAGATTGAAAATGCCTCTGTTATGATCCTGACTAACAAACCCAAGCAAATTAGCAATCTGAGGCTAAGGTCTTCCTCTAAAAACATCTTTATTAGGTACACTTGTAGAGGACCTGGGTTCTGTGTTTTGTCTAGTGATGCATTTCATTCCCCCCCGCCCTACTCTGGCAATGGAGCAACAGAAAAATGGCTTCTGCCAGGTTCGATTTGAAGTTGACAGTTGAATCTCCCTAGTGATTGAGTAATACCTGGAAAATATCAAATATAGACAGGTTAATTTCCTATTATCACCGCGCCCCCCCCCCTTTCCCATCACCAGGCAGTTTCTTTGGCTTCTGGGGATATTTGTCATGGGATATCTGACTAACTTCTCTGCTCTAACATCCCTACTCTTCACCCAAGTGGCTTCTGACAGGATAACCCTTCCACTGTACTAAGCAGCTTTTTGTTATAGTCTCGAGTCTAGGATCCTTCATGTTTAATAGTGAGTTTCCCCTTGCACTATGATAGGACCGGGGAATGCCTGAGCTACTGGTCTCAATGCTGATCTTATTACTGGCTTCAATAAGCTGCTATGAAAGACCGGATGCACTTTCCCTAGAACCATGATGGTGAACCTATGGCATGCATGCCACAGGTGGCACGCAGGGCCCTCTCTGCAGGCATGCGAGCCCTCACCCAGCTCAGCTCCACTGCGCATGCACTTCCCACCAGCCAGCTGATTTTTGCGTCTGCCCTGCAAGCAGGACACATGAGTGGGGGGACCTACCTTTCTCCTCACTTTCTGCTGTCTGTGCCTTCCCAGATCACCGGAGATTCCCCTCCCAGTGCTGTTTTGGGAGGCGGGGCTTCTTATTTCTTCCCAGCCATTTTGGAAGGCAAAAGCTTTCCCCCTCCCAGCCATCTTGGAGGCTTTCCCCCCCTCCCAGCCATTTTGGGAGACAGTCTCCCCCACCACCACCATTTTGGAGGCTCCTCCCCCCAGCTGTTTTGGGAGGCAAAGGCTTCCCCCCCCAGTGTGTTTTGGGATGTGAGGCCAAAAGATGGGTCATGCGCACATGCCGGAGGAGCATTGCATTATGGGTGTGGGCACGTGTGCACACACGATACGCTTTTGGCACCCGAGGAAAAAGATTAGTCATCACTGCCCTAGAACAGTGATGGCTAATCTTTTTGCTGTCGCGTGCCAAAAGTGGGGGGAACACGGGTTTGTGCGCGTGTGTGCCCACACCCATAATTCAGTGCGCCCTGTTTCCCTGCACATGTGTGACACCCCCCCGCGTTCTCCCTGCTTTTGGCATGGTGGGCCTGGTAGGCCCGTTTTTCGCCCTCCCCAGGCTCCAGAGGCTTTCTAGGAGCCTGGGGAGGGTGAAAACTGCCTTCCCCATCCGCCTGAAGGCCCTCTGGAGGCTGGAAACAGCCTGTTTCCTGATTTCTGGTGGGCCCAGAAGGGCCTAAAATCAGGTGGCTGGCGTGCGCATGCATGCTGGAGCTGACCTAGGGCAATACTCGCGTGCCCACAGATACAGCTCCATGTGCCACCTGTGACACCCGTGCCATAGGTTCACCATCATGGCCCTAGAAGGTGTGGGAGTTTCAGGTCTACTGTGACTGGGTTGATGATTCTTACAATGGGGAAAGGTCCTATAAACTTAGGGCCCAGTTTTTTGCAAGGCTACTTCAGTTTTAGGTACTTGGTAGAAAGGTAAACTTTCTTACGTGAAATGGTCTCTGAGGGAATCATCTTTTGTCCGCTTGTTCTTTTTGAATCTCTGTGGCTTTGGCTACCACCTGTTTCACATTTCCCCATGCCTTCTGCAGAGAGTCCACCCGCTCTGTTAGGCTTACTGAGGAAGGGGGCTCCGGAGGGTATTCAGGCATGCGAACGAACTCAGCCCTAGCCACTGTAAAGGAAGTAAGCACCGTGCTGCTATGCACAGCATTATTGTATGCCACCTCTGCAAAAGGCAGTAGTCTGGCCAATTAGTTCATTGGTAGTTGACATAGCACCTCAAGTATTGCTGTACCATTGCATTAGCTCATTCCATGGCCCCATGTTACTTGGATGAAAAGCTGAACTCAGCCTATGGGAGGACTCAATTAGCTTTATGAACTCCTTCCAGAATTTGGGCGTAAACTGAATGATCTGATACGATTCTTCTTGGGACACCGTGCAATTGGTAGATGTGCTTCAGGAACAGTTTTGCTAGCTTATGGGCAGGTGGGAGCCTGGGACACACTATAAAGTGAGCCTGCTTGGAAAAAAGGTCAATCACTATCCAAATTGTGGTGTCCCCACCCCTTTCTAGGAGTTCCAATATAAAATCCATTGCTATCTCCTCCCAGGGTCAAGATGGTTCTTGTTGTAGCAACCCAGATTTCTCTGGCCTTTTCTTAATTGTGGCACATATAGCATGGCTTTTTACATAGCTCTCAATATCCTTCTTCATTCCTGGCTTCCAAAACTGCCTCCTAGCTAGGTGCCACATTTTTAAAAACCCAAAGTTGCCGGCTTGCTTGGCGTCATGATTTCTCTGCAGAACCTGGACCCAGAGAGTGTTTAGGATGTACAATTTGGGACCCTTCCATATTAACCCCTCCCTGAGAGTCAGGAGCTGTTTGTTATCCCTCAGCCAGGGGTCTGCCTGTAATTTGGTCTTGAGCTTCTGGGTTAATTCTCCATCGGGCTCAGTCAACTCCCTTGGGCTTGATGTCTCATAATGACTTGTGCTGCCTTCTGGAGAAGGGGAATGATGGAGCTGACCACTTCTTTGCAATTGCTTTTGTACTGTGGCATTTGGGACAAGGCATCTGCTAGGAGGTTTTTGCCCCAAGATGTACTTTAAAGTGAAATCAAAGCAATTAAAGTATTGCGCACATTGGATTTGTTTGGGTGAGAGCGTCCAAGGGCTCCTAAGTGCCTCCAGTTTCTTGTGATCAGTCCATACTCAGAACTGCATTTTGCACTCTGGGAAGTGGTGCCAGGTCAATAATGCCCATTGGATGGCAAAAGCCTCTTTCTTCCACACTGCCCACCTCCTTTCAGAGTTGGTGAGCTTTCTGGAAGTATGCACACATGATTGCATGTTCCCTTCCCTATTTTCCTGAAGGAGCACTGTGCCCATGGCTACACTGGCATTGATCTGGATGACAAAATGTTCCTTGGGGTTAGTTTGTTTTAGAACTGGCTCCTCTGCAAAGAGTCATTTAAGCATCTCAAATGTGCATTGGCATTCCATAGTCCACTCTAGCAGTTGGCTGGGTCATGGCTTGCCCTCCCTTTCCTGTCTTTAACAGTTCAGTGATCGGCAGGGCTATCTTGGCAAATGAGAGGATGAACTGACAGTAAAAGTTGACAAACCCTAGAAAGGTTTGTAGTTGCTTGTGGGTTTGAGAGGGGTTGCCATTCCAGGATGGCTTTCATTTTCCAGGATCCATCTCCACCCTCCCTTGATATTTGGTACTTAAATAGTCAAGGCAGGTTTTGTGAAACTCACAGGCGATTTAGTGTAGTGGTGTGCGACCAGGAGCTTTTTAAGTACTTGGCCAACCAGCTTTATGTGCTCCTCCATCGTCTTGGTAAAAATGAGAATGTCATCTAAATAGACTAGGACGCCCTTATAAAGGTGATCATGCAGCACCTCATTAATCAGTTGCATGAACATAGCGGAAGCCCCTTGGTGACTGAAAGGCATCATTGTGAACTGAAAACTATCCAGGGGGGCAGTTAAATGCAGTCTTCCACTCATATACTCCACTCACATCGGGAGAAACGTCTGGATCTGATTTTTGTCTCTGGACAGTGGTTGAATGATCTAGAATTAGGGGAATTAGTCATCAAACCCTTGTCAT
>JANHZT010008173.1:159373-169629 GCA_032468215.1 Stegonotus admiraltiensis | reverse complement strand
GTTTTTGAGCTCTCTGTGACTCTGTGAGGTTCCTGCTTGTTGCAGGGGCCATTTTGTGTGAAGTCCAGCTGCTTTTATATTGTGTGTGAGTCAATTGTGCAGCCATGCCTGCCCAGTCACATGACCACCAAGTCACATCCACAGAACTAGTAGGGAAATTTTTTGAATTTTACCACTGAGATAGCCCATAACAATTCCATGATCTTGATTTGACCGGAAGCGTCACAGCGAGACAGTCGGGAAATTAGCGGGCTCCGATGAGCTCCACGAAAATCCGGACGAATGAACCGCTGCTGAGGGGGTCTTTGGACCAGAACTGACCTGTAGGGATGGAGAAGAAGGAGAAGCACCTCGGAAGACCAAGAGGAACAGGCAAGTTCCTCGAAGGTCAGAGGAATCTCTCTCCGATTCGACAGCGGGGGCGGCAGCCATTGTGTCAAGAAGCTGGGGCAATCGGACTAAGTATTGAGCAGGAGCAGTGATTGCAACTGAGTTTTTTAAGCCAGGTGAGTGACAGCCAACCCACAGGAGACAAAACAACCAAAAAACAACCAAAAAAAGTATTTTTAAACCTGAAACCCCCAGTGTAAAAATTAGCAGCTAACGGGCATGGGGGAAGAAAACAGGATGTAAGCAGAATTCAAAGGGACAAAAACCCGAAAATAAAATTGACTCTTGAATAAAATTATCTGGAAAATTTTATGAATTAGAAGAAGCAACCCCAAAATTGGCTAAAGGATTGGAAAGAAAATAAATAGATCCTTCCTTTTTGAAATATTAAGGACATTAAGCCCTGCAACAGAAGTATTGTATACGTAAAGATAAATAAAGGGGAAAAAAAGAGGGGAAAAGTATTATTTAATGTGGACTGGACTAAAAATTGACTTGGTATTTTCAAAGCTAAAAAGAAGGGGGGGGGAAACTAGATTGTTAACGTGGATTGATACAAAATGGACATTTTGTTAAACAATTAAGAGGAATTGATTTTGAAAAAAAAGGAAAACAACGAAACTTTTATAACTGGAGCAATATCAACACAGAAAGAACAAAATGGTGCAGGAAATTAGAGAAATGATGGAAATGATGTACTCTTCGTGGAAAGCGGAAATAAGAGGAATAATTACAATGTTACATGGAGAATCGAAACTTGAGGATCCAAAAATTGAGATAGAGCATACTCAAGCTAACAAGGAAACAAAGATGGAGAAGCAAGACACAGAGATTGAAAATAAAGAAGATAAAGACAATGAGATTAATTATGGAAAATTAATTGAATATGTAAATGGTAATAATACAAAGGAGGTTTTTAGAGATTACATTGGGATTACCAATGGAAAAAACAGGAAGGGCGGAAAAAGACAAAGAAGGAAAGAAGGGCAGAATAGAAAGAATACAAAAAACTTAAATGATTACACTGAGATTAACAGTGAAAAGAAAAAAGAGAGGAAAATGATGGAAAATAACAGGAAAGGCAGGGCAAAATAGAAGAGTTCAGATCTGTGAAACACAGAATGATTACACTGGGATAAACAGTGGGATAAATAGTGGGATGAGATGGGAAATAAGGGGAAATTTACGGCAAAAGAGGAGAGTTCAAGATTTTAAAATACAAAAGAAAAAAGGAGAAAGAAAAAGGCAAAAATAAAAATAGGAAGGGAGAAAAAGAAAATGAAAGAGAAAGATGCTATATAAAAATAGAATTGAAATAAGAAATAAATGGGAAATTATATGATTGTAAAATGAAATGAATAATAATTGGAATATTTGTTTTTGTATCTTTGAAATCTAGATGAAAGTTTTTTTTATTATTTTCTTTTTTAGAAATATGAGTAAGTATAAATTGTAACAAGTGACACCTTTAATGGTATATGGTGGTGAAAGTAGAAAGGATTAAGTTGTAGCCTAGCTAACAGCTAGAATATTTTGAAATTTAATTAGGGAAATTGTAACGATTGAAATATTTGTAATTGTATATTGTGATGAAAGCAAAATGATTAAGTTGTGATTTGGAGGACTATATGGGCAAAATGATTTGGTTTATTAGGAGAACTTAAGATGTGAAAATGAGTAACATAAGGGGAAAGCTCTATCTAATTAGGGAAACTGTAATAATTGAAATACTTCAACTGTATATTGTGTGGAAAGGAGAAATGATTAAGTTGTGGTTTGGAGGAACATATAGGGAAAATTATTTGTATTATTATTATTGGTAAATATAATTAATTGATTTGTAAGAAATTGGATTGCATGGAAATAATTGGATTATTTATGTTCATAATGATTAATATACAAAAAAAGATAGTTATATAACTAACTGATTTATACTAAAATGTTGGATGACAATGAGAAGAGGTATAATATAGAATAGGAGAGAAAAATTGAACTTAACATTTGAGATGAGAATGAAGGGTAATATTGGTTCTTAAAAAAATAGATGAGGAATAAATATGGCAAAAAGGAAATATAGAAATTGTAAATGTAATTGAAATTATTAAATATTGTCTAAATTCGTGAACTGGCCAAATACTCTGTTCAAAGAAAATACATTGTATGTTTGTATGTGTGTTTGTCTCAAAAATAAAAAAAAACTTTCTAAGAAAAAAACAATTCCATGATCTTTTAATCTAACAGGATCAGATAGGGCATACTATTTGCCTCAAAGTCCTATCAACACATCATCAATAAGACTGCTTTAATCTTTATTTTTATAATGTAGCAAGAAATCTTTTTCTCAAGAGCTTAATTAGCCAGGAATTCCCTTCCCAGTACATTTAAGTATATTTAAATCAAAGAATGTTATCACATTAATTATGTAGAAATTTCTGACTGGCAATTTTATTTTTGCCATAACATTTAATATTATCTTGAACTTCAATCTTGATTTAATATGGCATATCAGTTTAGAAGTTAAATATACCTGTCTGGGATACTATAAGTAGTGTGCGGAGAAGAAGTAAAAGCTGGTATTGGGGTAGGGCTATTCACAAATGCAGGTGTATCAGGCCATGGTGAACACTAGAATAAAGAAAAATATTAAACAACATTCTAATCATTACCATTAGAATTGCATTACAGGAATTTAGTTTTTGTATTAACTTTTACAAGCTTCAATCCTCATTTTATTAAATAATATTCATTCCCTTATTTTTTGTGCATGCATTTATAAGATTTTTGGTTCATAATGTCTTTAGGTTATACACAGACTTGTTCTCTCATGATATTTAGCTACCAAAAAAATTCCATTTGGCAAAAAAATGGTCAAAGCTCTATATTTAAATGCTAAAAGTACTCTGAATTAGTGATAGTATCTGTGGAAAAAGTAATGAGAAAACACAATAGTAGTTTTACAACAAATAATTTTAAGCATTCTGACTATCAATTCACTATCTGCATTTTTTTTTAAATCTCAGATATCATCTTTTAACCCTATATGATTAAAATTTGATTGGAGACTTGGTTAGAATAAATTACTGATTATTTTAAATGCAAATGGGACTCTCTAGGAAAGGACCAAGAATAAGTATATGTACATTATTTATTATAAAATTCTTATAATCTTCAATGAGAAGGAAAGAATATATTATACAATGAGGCTATAACAATGTGAATCTTTGAAATTCATCTAAACCACACAGAGCTTCAGATTAATAGGGAGCAGTTGTCTGTAACACCTTAGAGCAACTGCCTCTTCCAGAATCCTGAAGCTGCCAAACACAGCTCCAGTAGAATTTTGGGAAAAAAACACATTTAAGAAGTTGCTAGCAAGTGCTATGTTTGCACCTCAGAGCAAATTGCTGCAACCTATGACTTGATGGTAAGCAGTTTTTGCCTGAGATGGGGAAAACTGAGATTATGCACCACTTTACAAAGTGAATTGGTGGATTACGTGGTGGATATGATGCAGATGTGTAGAGAATCATGCAAAACATGTAACTAATCTTGCTATATCAGTGCAATGTTATATTAGGAACAGATTACATTGCACTGCTGCCAGTTATTACTATTCTTCTCACATATTTTCTCAGGAGACATTAACTGACTTAGACCTTTTTTAGATTCCAAATCTCATAAACCATGAACAAAGGGAATTGGAGTTTATACATCTGGAGTGCACTCGTTTCCTTTTGCTGAATTAAAAAAACAGCAACATCATTTTCAGCAAAAATTTTTGAAGGACTAGTGGACTGTATCCTACTGCTATGACTACTAAATAAACAATACGCTTTCTTGTCATACCTCTTTATATAAAACCTTCTTGCTCCTCAGCAATTAAAAATGGTGACTAAATAAAACAAATACATTACTGATAGCAGAGTATTAGAGTATTGACAGTTTTTTGTTCATTTCTGATGAGCAAGAAGGAGTTATGTATTTCAGACAACATAAATATATATATTTCAGTTATAATACAACTTATTTGTAGGCATTTATATTACTGCTTGTTCATTTTTTGATACGCTTCTTAAAGTTTTCTTGGTTTAATATAAAATTAGAACTGAGAGTTATGAAAAGTATCATTAAATCCATTTTGAAATGTAGAGTTTATATTTTATATTTATTATACTGTTAAAGGGCAATTGCAGTAAATTCAATGTATAACATTTTAATTTATAGTATATACTATATAGATTATTGCAAGTAAGTAGATATTAACAATAGGGTTGCCATTAAATAAATTTCTCAATACTATGCATTGGAGGAAAAACCCTCAATTTTTAGTTAAAATTTATTTTTCTCAAGATTAAATCAATATTATCAAACTATCCATATCTTTAACACTATACATTTAAAAACTAATGAAAACATTTAAATGCATTAACAGCATTTAAGCCTTTTATTCTTTCCAAATCGTCAGAGTATTGGAAAGAAATAATATGAACGGGGATCTGATTGTGACAACTCTCCAAATGCTGAACAGAGCAGAACCGAATCCGGTGTGGGGACAGAAGCTAGTAAAATAAAAATGAATTCAAAAACCAGTTGGACTTGATGAGAAGTTGCAGAAAAAGAAATCCTGGAAGAAATTTCCCATATATCCCCGTGAAAAAGGCAGATGGTGTGGTTTAGAATATTGCCTTGATTCTAAATCTCCTCCCTCTTCCTCCCTGGTCACATGACCCGCAGTGTTGCTATTATTAAGGGATTGGAAAGAATTCCAGAAGCCATGCTGTGCATGTTTTCCCTACCTTGTTGAACAGTTACACTTGAGAGAACACATTTGACTAGGCAAAGCTTTGCAAATTGCTCATTACTTCCCAGGTGGGCTTTTACTTTTGGCTATCTTAGGCAAGGCAGATTTACAATTCCTTGTACTTAATGAAGCAGTATATAATTATCTGACTACAACAATCCTCATCTCAGAAAGCATCCATGCTAAAGCTATAGGAAAAGAAGGAATATGTTAAGAACATAGGAAATTTTAATTTCTTTATAAATACAAAGTTTGTGAGATTCAAAAGGTGACCTATGAAAAAGAACTTCTCTTTTGTCTTTAGTTCTGTTGTCTGTACATGGATTTTAGCTAGCAGTTGCTCTAGTTGGCATATTGATAAGGCAGAAGCAGTAAAGACCATCTCAAGGATACACCAATCCCTGGCCACATCTTTCTACTAAAATCATCAATCAAATTACTTTATGTCAAATGAGCAAGGCAGTTAAACTAAAATCATGCCCTTTGTAAAACCTGACTATTCTCTGGAGTATAAGGGAGAGAATTTACAGTAGCTAGGAATTCTTGGCTATATCCGATTAAGAAAATTGCTCTTGATCACAAAACATATAATCTACTGTATTGAGAGAATACTTTGGCAGAGCCCCCCATCGAACAAAAGTATTACGTGTTGAACTCAGAATTCAATTTATCAACCATTAAGGTCACTGAAAACCCGACTCATCAAATTTCAATTTATGCTACGGAACAAAACTTATTTATCAAGATTCAGTGGGTGAAATAGTCACCTTGATCTCCTTCAAGTAATAGTGGGATTAAAAAATATTTGTTTTTAAAAGGTAAAATTCTGGAATTGTTTTTACTGTAACACAATATTGACGAGGAATTGCAGCTGGTATCATAAAAAGAGAACAGCAGCACTCTAGCATTAGCCTCTTTAAGGACAGACAGGATTGACATGTTAAAGGAACATATGTATGGGCCCAGTAAAGAGGATTTGTATATACTTATATTTAGTCCTATTTTTATTGTGCAAGCACAATAAAAAGACCTGTTATTCAGGCAGACTGATTCTTAAAAACAGCCTCCATTCTTAGACAATTCCCTTTATTATAAGAGGATTATATTAGCACTGTTCAATAATGTGAAAAAATGTACAGATTTGCACATATAGCATACATACAACCAAAGTATAAGAATTTTTATAGTTCTTACATTTAAAAAAATCAAGAAACGGAAAGCGTATAATCAAAAAGGCAAGAGGATCTGCAACCATTTTGATGAAACAGTTTGCAAAAACATGCACGCCAAAATAAGAAAATATACATCTCAACTAATTAATTAATGATATATCTGATTTCATTAATTACATATGAGAAATTGGCTTTCAAGAACACAGTTTATTATTCAACACAGCCATTTTATGTGTAAACTACAGCTCTTGATTTTTATAAGTGCTACAGGCCTGCTAACATTTTACTTAGGTGTTAGATTTAGGAAGCATTTCTCACTAAGAAACAAGTATGAAATAATTTGCAGTAAGCAAAAGTGAATAAAATTAAGCCAGCCCAGGAAAAATCTTCTGTTTTCAATCATGGATGATAGAAATTGGTCCTATATCTAACACTGCACAAGATAGCTTGCACAATGAAAAGTAAGCAGAAGTCCCTTACACTGCCTCGCTTTGCCAGAGAATCACCGTAGTCTGCTGGCAAAGTCCGCTTGCTGGACTTTTTCTGCTCATGTTCAACTGCATCTTCAATTATAGGCTCAAGCCTCATCTGGACAAACACCAAAGATGTGGATCAATTTCTTTTCATTATACAGTGAGGAAAATTTTTTAAAGCCTTTTAAAAACATATGCAATCTTTAGAAAGTTATAGAAAACTCACTGGTGTTTAAATAAAAAGAAATACAAAAGCCCAGTGAGGCTCTGCCCACAAATCCATTAACTTTTAAATACAATTGTAGTTCCAAACTGACAAGGAAAAAACAAATTCTAATACAATATTTTTAGCACTGGGTTTTAAGATATGTACATGAGATAGCCATGAGTAAAACTAAATCCTTTAACAGAGTACCTATTTTCTTGATCCTAAATCTTATAGGTCTTCTGTTTCATTCTAACTTACTGCTTAAAGTAGGCCAGGTATACTTTGCATCATTTCTCTTAACAAATAAAGCATTTCATTATTTTTACCTCAGTGAGAATTGTAGTATCATATGAAGGCTGGTATTTTTCCTTTTCATGGGCAGTTCGCTTCTCCATCTTTTCTCTATCTGTTTTTTGTTTTCTGTCTGCCCCTTTTGGCTAAAAACAAAAAAGGGAGGGAGGGAGGGAGGGAGGGAGGGAGGAATCAGTACAAAAATGAATTTCATATTGCCATTTTTATACCACTCCAAAAATATATATTTAACTTACTTACTTTAAACACTTTGATTTGACAGCTGGCTGAATGCAGATGATCACTGTACTCTCCATTTTCTGCTTCTTTAAAAGTGTCAACCTGTATTCTAAATGGAACTCCTTTCTCACCTCCATGTTTCCGAGGTGTAAATTCTGTGCTAATACAGTGTACCTAAAAATAATAATAATCAAAGCAAAGTAACATGCAAAGATACGTTCTGTTTCTTTATATTTAACAGACATTTTAGATTTATATACAGTATATCTTTGTATTAAATTAGAAAGTGTTGCCACAGGGAGATAAATCATTGTATCATATATTCTGAGCAATTAGTACTTTTTTTAAAAAATGATATACATTATTAGATCAAAAATAAAGCTATTGCATATATTACCCAGGCTAAAAAATGGAACTCAAGATTCAGAAGCATTAAACTTTTGAATGCCAAATGACAAGGACAAGCATTATTTTTACCATAATGAATGTATCTCTAGAAACATTCCTAGATTTAAGATCTCTAGAGTACTACTGGGATAAGGAAACTTAAACATGTTGGACTAATGGGAAGTACAGGATATATATAAAAGAGGATATATATAAAAGCATATATATATAAAATATATATATGCACATCATAATAAAGGCATTTTTAACTATGTGTGGAGGATGTTAAGTGCATGCCTGTTGACATTTAAATCACTTCAAATCAACACCCCCACTTCAAAAAAATCAGGACAAATATTTTAGCTCTAATGATACTGATAATATTGCTTTATTTTTCATATCTACTATAGCCATCAGAAATAAAAAAGAAACCAAAAAAGAGAGCCCTAGATCTCAATGCAAAAATGTTACCCACTATTTTAAGAGTTACCCTTCTGTGAACCTGACAATTTCAAATAATAATTTCAAACCTGAATAAAGGCAGATGTGTGTTTTCCAGGATCCCATAAAAACTCAACTGCATTGAGTTGGCTTCGATTTGTTTTTATATCAATTATTCCAATAGACATAGGAATATCTATAAAATAAAGAAAAATATTGAAAAATCAAACAATGTTTTAAAACAATAAAAATAAGAAATGTTATTTAAATGCATAAATCTTTTTTTTAGTTTTATTCTTAGGTCTTCCAGTGATTCTATTAATTTTTGTAACAGTTTTTAAATAACTCACAAAATGGAATTATAATTTACAGAATTAAGTGTACAATATATTATTAAAACTAGGTGTTTAAATATTACTATTTCACAGTAACTCAGTTCTCAATTTATTTTTATGAAGATATTAACTTAAGTCATGATTTTACCTAAATCAAGTAATCGGTCTCCAGGGCGATTCCACTTCCAGCCTTCTAGTTGCTGATGTTCAGTGTATTGTAATCTTCTGTCATGGAATATTACTCTTATGATACTCTAATATATAAAAAAAAAGTCAACTCCCCCCAGTAAAAATAGAATACAAATGATAATTTAGTTATAATAATGTAGTCAAGGTTGCCAATTCTACATCTACTCAATTTTTCAAAAATTGGGTGAGTTAACAAAATAAGACCTCTTTTTACCTGGAGATATAAATTCTTTTCAGATATAAAGGTACAAATTCCTTTCAGTTGGTCCAGAATAACAGACTGTGATAATTACAAGTATAGAATCTTTTCTCATAGAGAAAAGTAATCCAGAAAACATCCATTTATATGTGGACCAAAATGAAAACATTATCTTATAGCTCAGTTAAAATACGTTCATAGGCCTTAAGACATACATTATTTTACTACAATCTAACCCTAATTTACAGGTTTCAGTTATATTGTAAGAGAAGTCACCTCAATTTGCCAGGATGCAAAGGACCTGTTTTTTATACAATAAAACAATGAACATTTACAGCTCCAATGACCAGATTTAAGTGCTCAGGCATTCATAATTTAATCTATGAATCAATATTACTTTCTTTTCCCTGACCTGGTGCCCTTAATATACATTGGGCTACTTTGAATCAGCTGGAATTCTTGGAAGTGTAGTCCCAACCTATCCGGAGATCAACATATCAGGGAAAATTACAACTGACCACAAACTGAATGTTACTTGGTTACTGTGTAATGATGAGATTTGTATCAGGTAATCCAGAAAAAAAAGAATAAAACAAGGCATAAATGGGAAAATAGAAAATATCCTGCAACTGATAATGAATGAAGATCAAAGAGTCCAGGAAAGAGGAGACAGCAGAAAGAATGGAGGAAAAGATAAAACAGGCAAATAAAGCAAGAAAATGAGAAGGAGAAGACGATAAAGATAATAATGACTGATGAAATAAACCAAGGGAAAAGTGCTTTAAGAGATTTAAAAATGAAATCCGATAACTTGGAAGATACTTTTGAAAGGGAGATAGGGGTTTGGGTGGACACTCTGGAGCTTAGGAGGATAGAGGTAGGATAAATATTCAGACTGAATGGTGAAGGCACAGATGCTGATAGAGAAAAAGATCCAAGAGAGGAGTATGGGAGGCAAGCTAAAAAACAAATAAGAATTGAAGTATTAAAACGGGGAAAAGATGATGGAGAAAAATGAATTGTTTCTTTTTTTTCTTTTTTTCTAATATAAGGCATTGGCATCCTTCAGTCTCAAGAGACTATGGTATCATGCTCTGGAAAGAGGTCCTAAAACAGCATCTAGTGTGACT
>JANHZT010008173.1:43826-61314 GCA_032468215.1 Stegonotus admiraltiensis | reverse complement strand
AAATGAGGATATAACTGATATATTTTATATAAGAATAAATTTTGGATATGTAGTGATATTGTGAAGAGAGGAGAGGGTACTAGGGATGCAAACCGACTGATGTACTGTCTGTACTTGATTGAATGAATGATGTTTGTATGTTTTAATTTTCTTTCTTTTTTTTAAATAAAAATGATTTGGGGAAAAAATTGGATACAGAAAATAAATATGCTTTGATTTATCATACATTTTCATTTGGGACTAATAATGTTTCTGGATCGGGACTCCTTGCACACGGTCACTCATGCCCTCGTCACTTCCCGCTTGGACTACTGTAATGCTCTCTACATGGGGCTCCCTTTGAAGAGCACCCAGAGGCTCCAACTGGTCTAGAATGCAACCATGCGGGTGATTGTGGGAGCGACGTGCGCTCCCATGTAACACCTCTCCTGCGTGAGCTGCACTGGCTCCCGGTGGTCTTCTGGGTGCGCTTCAAGGTATTGGTTGAATACCTTCAAATATCTTCAAAGCGCTCCATGGCTTAGGACCTGGGTATCTACAAGACTGCCTTCTGACACCGGTAGCCTCCCACCGGCCAGTACACTCCCACAGAGAGGGGCTCCTCCAGGTGCCATCAGTCAAACAATGTCGACTGGGGGCCCCAGGGGGACAGCCTTCTCTGTGGGGGCACCTGCCCTTTGGAACGAGCTGCCCTCGCAGATAAGAAGGATCCCGGATCTACACACTTTCCGCTGTGCCCTCAAAACTTTTCTATTCCAGCAAGCCGGGCTGGCGTAGCTCTTTTAATTGTTTTAAATCGTTTTTTTAAAAAAGGGGTTTTTTTTAATCAATATGGGCCAAAGTTGTTTAATATATTTTTAAATTGTTTTAAATTTTATATTTTATGCTTTTATCTCTGGCTGTACACCACCCTGAGTCCTTCGGAAGAAGGGCGGTATATAAATTTAAATAATAAATAAAATAAATAAATAAATAAATAAATAAATAAATAAATAAATGTACTATAGAATCAGTAGTTGGTTTTTCATGGCAAAAGAGAAAAAAGCTTAGTGAAATTGTTCAACAGAACTCAGAGACTGCCTGGACAAGTTTCTGTAATTTTCTTGTAAGATTTTTCAGAAGTGCTTTGCCATTTCCTCCTTCCTACGGCTAAGAAAAGTAACTAATCCAAGATCACCTAGCTTGCTTTATGATCAAGGCAGGACTAGAATTCACAATCTCTCTGTTTCTAACCTGATGCCTTAACAACTTTTATAACAATTTCTGTTATAAATTGTTGTTTTAGAAATGGATTTATGCACAAGAGAATAAGAACCATTCGACTCATTGTCTGTAATGGTTTGGAATGATGAAGGTTTTATGTTTTTGCTTTAAAATAAAAAAAATTCTCTCTCAAAAAAAAGATGGGACCCCCCAACCAAAGAGGCTGGCATCTGATATAATCAGGATGCGGCTGGGCTCCTTGAAGAGGCAGCCCTTGTCCAGCGCTGGAGACATCCACCAGTGGAGGGAGTACAACACGTCTGGGGGAACACGTACCTTGGTGCCTGAATTGCTGCTGCTTGACCGTTGGTACGGAAGCAGGAACCAGTGAAGGGTGCTGGTGTGCAGTCTCGCCCAGGAAATGTACTGAAATGCATTTTATTTTAATTTATATGCCGCCGTTCTCCAGAGACTCAGGGCGGCTTACAATGCGTTAAGCATGACACAAACATCCCCAACAGCCGAGCTAGTAGGGCAACTGGCACCCATCATTCTGCTCTTACCTGCCGGATCAGGGAAGTCAGGTTGTCTTTGCGGTCCTGGGAGAGGAGAACCTGTCCCAGCCTGGTGTCGATCTCCATCCCCAAATGCAAGAGCCTCGTGACTAGAACCAGATGACTCTTTGGGAGGTTGACGGAGAATCTGTTCTGTTGTAAAACAGTGATTGTTGTCTGCAGTGCCACCATGGCCTCGTCGGAGGATGCTTGCACAAGATTATCATCTAAGTAGCATTGTAGATGAATTGGTATTGACTGGAGGTAAACTGCCAGTGCCGCTAGAACCTTAGTGAAGGCTCGGGGTGCCGACGCTAGTTCAAAGGGCAATGACCTGTATTGGTAATGAATGTTTGAAGCAGAAGCGTAAATATTGACAATGTGCTGGGAAGATTGGCACATGGAGGTAAGCCCCGAAAGGTCTACAGATGCCAGGAAGTCACCCTCCCAAACTCCCTCTATGATGGAGGTGAGGGAGTTCATTTTGAACCTTTTGTAGAGCAGATACAAATTTAATTTCTTTAGGTTTAAAATTGATCTCCACCACACCACCACCACCACCCTGAAGATTTTGGAACCATGAAAAGGGTGGAATAAAACCCCCATCCCTTTAGGCTCTCTGGAACCACCTCAATTGCTTGGATCTCCAGCAGATGCTGGATGGCGGGTCCATGAGGCCTTCCCTTTCGCTGCTTTGTGGTATGGGGCATCAAACAAAGTGGTTTGGAGGAGTGGAGAGAAAGTCCAAACTGAGGCTGAGCCTCGCCATATTGAGGACCCAGAGGTCCCTCGTAATCATCTCCCATTGGGGTCAAAGAGTGCCAGTCAGTGTCCAATGGGGGCTTTGGTTATGTAGTCATCTTGGTCTATGAAAGGCGCAACCTCCTGCTCCTTGAAAGGGCCTTTTGCTCTGGATGTTCTGCCTGGACTGGTTGCGAAACCCTGCCCTATCCAGTTGACGCTCTGTTGGCTGGGGAAAAAAGCGTTGTTATTGAATAAAAGGATTCAAATCAGGCTGATATGAAGGCCTGCGATAGTATGGTGTGGTGTGTCAATCAACTTTCTTAAAGGATGATAGAAGGACTCTTCACTTGTCCTTATTTTCTATGAGAACCGGTTTCAGAGCCTCCCCAAAGAGGGTATCCATTCTATAAGGGGGTGAGGCCAGTCACCATATGGACTTGGCATCCGCTTGCCAATTGCGAGCCAAAGCACCCTCCTCGATGTTATGGAGGCAGCTAGGGATCTAGAAGCATACTTAGCTGCGGATAAGGTTGCATCTGCAGTGAATTGTGGCAGCGATCAGCTTATTCAGTTCCTGGTGGAGCCTGGTCTCGCTGGGTGGAACCTTCTGCTGCATCTGCTGTGACCACAGCAGTGATGTGTGATTAAAAAATGAGGCTGCTGATGCAGCCTTTATCGCCCAGGTTGAAGATTGGTGTGCCTTGCGCAATGTCAATTCTACTTTCTTATCGTCTGGCTTAAGCCCTTCCGCTATGTCGCTGGAGACTAGTGCGGGTGAGACAAGCGATGCCACTGGGGCATCTACCTTAGGCAATTGTAGTTGGTTCTTCAATTCGGGTGCCAGATTGTAAAAGTGATGGTCAAGGCTGCTTGGTGTTGGGAACGACCCTGGCTGTTCCCATTGTTGCTGCACCACGTCTATAAGTAATTGTGGGGCAGGAACATCTTCCTGTACAGTGGCTGCTGAGAAAAGACATCGTCACTGGGGCTTGTGGGACCCTTTGAGACTAGAGTGGGATCTAATCCCATCCCTGCAGTCATCCATGCCTTATGCAGAATTGATTTGAAGATTGCAAGAGGGAAAAGGCCGGAGAAGACCGGCACATTGGGGATTAACTCCTCATCCTCCGATAATTCTGCCTCTCCGTGACTCTCTTCTTGCATCAGTGAATCCTCTCCATCAGATTATTTATCAGTGATTGGGACTCCTGCCAATAGGACTGGTCCCTTGTTAAGTGCACACCCTCTGAAAGACTGGTAGAAGGCTCCACTGGAAGAGCTACAGGCATAGGGATATTCTGTAATTTATGGCCTGAGAGACTATCTGTGCTATTAATAATTTAAGATCAGCAGGTAATTCCGAAATGCAGTGCTCACCTTGCCGCAAACTTGCAGCAGTCAGTGTAAACCTTGCAGAAACCTCTTTTCTGGAAGAGGAAGGTTGTGCTGCAGCAGCTGTTGCTGGGCAGAAAGTAGAATTTGAGACCATGACATTATCAGTATGGGGAGAGAAGTTAAAAGAATGCTCACTTGCTCCCTCTGGTGACCAAGCTTGGGTAATTACAGGCTGTTGAGTCATCAACAGCTCAGGAGAGAAAGGGCAGGAACTTTCTCCTGCAACACTATTAATGGCTTGCTGAGACTGTTCCTTCTCAGCTCTGCAAATTTCTCTCTCCAGAGCTTTATGCCTTCTGCTGGCATCTTTTTCAGAAGCCTAAGAATGCTTCTGCTTCCCCTGGGCCCCAGATTGGGAAGAGGCTTCTTTAATGGGGGCTGTTTCTTTATCCAGCGAAGCACTGCAGGAGAGTTGTTTCTTGGCTCTATGAGTACTTCCCTCCATTTTGCAATTTGAATAATGCAACCCTTACAGCAACCACTTGCAATATCCTGCAGTATGCCTAGCGAAGACTAGGCAGGGACTTGAAGCCTTACCAGGCTAGCAGGGCAAATATGAGTGTGCCTAGCTACAACTAGGCAGGGACTCCAAGTAACCAAGCCTCCACAGAGGCTGTGGTTTTTGAATATGCCCAGTCACCGCTGGGCAGGGATTCTACCTCTCCTGAGGTCTTCAGCCACTGAGTGTACCTAGCCAAGACTAGGCAGGGACTCCTTCTCGCTCTGGTGAGGTAAGGTGAGGCCATGCACACTTTTCTTGGCTCCGCTGCTCAATTTGAGGAGCCCTATATCGCTCCCACAGATTAAATTGGCAATCTGAGCTCCCATGGGCTGACAAGCAGCTGCTAAAAGCGAGCCGCCCTTCAAAAAGGTCCCCACTCACAATCTCGCTATCTGAAATTCCTAGGAATGGTCAGGAATCACTTGAAACCTCTCTTCAGGTTAAGACCGAGCTGAAACTGGGGCACAGAGGACGACGACAGAGGCGTAGCCCAAAAGAAATTGACAGTTCAGTCTCAACAAGAAACAGACGAATCAACTCCCATCCTTGGCCACTCCTGGGAGCTTTCAGGAGAATTTATTGTTAAACCGGTTGCAGCCCATCACTAGTTAAAATCCAACTGTGTCGAGACTTTCTGAGATAACATTAAACCTTTGATGTGCGTTTAGCAATTTCTCTTACAATTGTGATGCCATTTTTGTTTCCTTTCCTTGAAATGGTTACTTTGAGCTATATAATAGATTGTCCTCAGAAGTTGAAACAGTTTGCTATCAGATGGTACTTGTATTTCATGCATCTGTTGAAGTGAGCTATAGATTTGCCTTCTAAAAAATGTGCTAGTGTGAAAAAGTGCTACTGGACTCCTTCTGATTTTTGGCTGCCATAGATTAACATAGCTTCTCCTATAAGGTTACAAGTTCTGAGGAATTCCTGTTCTAACTAAGCAGAACATGATAAAATGGTTGTTTATGCAGGTGAAATATTTGCCATCTTGTTCAACCACAAACTAGCAAATAGGATGATATTGTTCTGATCTATATTAATCATGTCTTCAGGCACTATGTGAGGTCAACTGACTTCCCCAAAAATCTTTATACCATCTTGAGAATAAAATTTCATTAAGGATTTTAATATACATACATAATCATAATAATACATATTAAGTAGTATTAATAGCCTTTAATACAAGTATTAAACTCACCTTGCAGCAGGAATTCCTCTCTTGTTAAGATCCACTCTTACTTTTTCTCCTACATATTTGTAAATCTCCATAAGTGCCAAAATTGCAGCGTCTCTCACCTGTGAATATGAAAGATGCTCATCAACAAATCTAAAAGATATTAAAATAAACTGTTTTGGTAGTCCTCAACTTAAGACCCCAATTGAGTCCCAAATTTATATTGGTAAGTGAGACATTTGTTAATTGAGTTTTGCCCAATTTACAACCTTTCTTGCCTCAGTTTTAAATGAATCACTGCAGTTGTTAAGTTAGTAATATGGTTATTAAGTGAATCTGGTTTCCTCACTGACTCTGCTTGTCAGGAGGTCACAAAAGTTGATTACATAACCCCAAGACATTACAATTATCATAAATATGAGTTAGTTGACAAGCATCTGAATCTTGATCATGTAACCACAGGGATGCTGCAACAGTTGTAGTTATGAAAAATGGTCATAAGTCACCTTTTTCAGTGGCATCATAACTTCAAACCATCATTAAATGAACTGTTATAAGATGAGGACTATCTATCTGCACTAGACAGATATGATTCCTCAATAAAAGTATATAGTACAAACAAAATATTTACCTTTATTTGCTGAAAGCATCCTTTGTATCACTATTACTGTAATATCACTGATTAAATCATGCTGTATAACTATAATACCCACTGCAACTTATTTCACTTATATATCACATTTAAAACCTTCCAAATCTATCATAGACTTTGGCAGTTTACACTATAAACAGGATATATAGCAAAAGTATAAAATTTAAAATCCACTGTAAAAGCCAAGTTATATTTAAAAATCATAATTTGTCCAATTCTGCCTGGGCCATCAATCCACAGTGAATTCATCCAAAGAAAATGACACCAATTACATAATAATCTAAAGTAAGAATGACAGCTTCCAGTTGTCTTCACACATTCATGTGTGAATGTGAATATACCATAATCCATTCATGTGAATATACCATAATCCATTCATGTGAATATACCACAATCCTCAACTTGTGACTGATTACTTAGAAACTGAAATGCTGAAAGCTGGCAGTCACAGTTTACTCAAGATACTAGCAAAACTATACTTGAGATGCCTCAGAGGAGAAAAGGAACGTTGGTCTTACCTGATACGATCCTTCTCGTTGAGTGGGGGCAGCATCCAGGATGGGTTGTCTTTGTCCATTAGCCAATAGGACTGAGACTGTCAAAGCTTCAAGGACACGCCTACACCAACGGTCCCCAGCTTCTGGCGAGGGAACTGCGACAGCCTTGACATGTCATGGTCAACAAACAACAAGCAATCAGGCAACAACCACAGCCACCCTCCAGCAGACCTAAGTAGGGTGGGGCTGGATGCTGCCCCCACCCAACGAGAAGGATCATATCAGGTAAGACCAACGTTCCTTCTCCATTGTAGTGGGGGCAGCATCCAGGATGGGACATCCCAAAGCGGTGCTGTCTTTACGGGTGGGCAGGAGCCTGGCCCTAGGTCCCCTCATCAGCGTGCACCCGTTGGAGGACCCATCTCCCAAAGGCAGCCTCAGCAGAAGCATAGACATCAATCTCATAGTGTCTGATAAAAGGGGATGGGGAGGACCAGGTAGCAGCGCAGCAAACCTCCTCAAGGGAAACCTGCATCACCCATGCTGCACTTGTGGTCGCACTCCTAGTGGAGTGTGCCGTAATACTCTTGGGCAATGGAAGGGCCTGCATTTCATAAGATTTGGCAATACATGCCCTAATCCAGCGTCCCAGGGTCGAAGAAGAGACCTTGGCCCACAAGGAGGATGGCTGAAATGAAACAAATAGAGACTCCATCTTCCTAAAGGAAGAAGTCTGCTTTATATAAATCCAGAATGCTCTGCGCATGTCTAATGTGTGCCACTTGAGTTCCAGCATATGTCCTGGATCGGGACAAAAATTTGGGAGCACCAGCTTCTGGGCCCTGTGGAACCATGAGTTAACCTTTGGTAAGAATGAGGGGTCCAGACGTAACACCACCCGGTTGGTATGGAACACACAGAGATCCGCCCGGACAGAAAGGGCTGCCAACTCCGAGATCCTCCTGGCCAAGGTTATGGCGACCAGGAAGGCCACTTTGAGGGACAGGAAGTGCAAGGAGGTGTCTCGCAGTGGCTCAAAGGGTTCACCCATCAGGGCCTGCAACACCTTGGTAAGGTCCCAAGTTGGAAACCGGTGGACCACCGGGGGCCTGAGATTCATCGCACCCGAGAAACCTGAGAACATTAGGATGGCGAGCCAGAGAGTCCAAGCCCCTGCAGGAGAAAACTGAAGAGAGAGCCGCCACTTGGTGACGGAGCGTGTTGGAGGATAGCCCCTTGGTCATACCCACTTGCAGAAATTGAAGAATTTGAGGCACTGTCACCAAGGTAGGGTCAAGACCCGACTTACAGCACCAGGAGCAAAATGCTCGGCAGGTGGCATCATAAATTCTGTTAGTGGAAGCCCTCCGGGAGGCCTGGATGATGTCAATGACCTCAGAGGGATAGAGTCCCTGGCTCAGAGCCCGCTGCTTAGCCACCAGGTGGTCAAGTGGAGCCACTGCAGATCCGGGTGGGCCACCGCCCCCTGGGTGAGGGAGACACTGTCCTGCGGTATTCTCCAAGGCCTGGCCACCGAAAGGGCCACTAAGTCGGCAAACCAAGGCCTCCTCAGCCAGTGCAGCGCCAGCAGGATCACCTCCACTCTCTCTGCCAGAATCTTCCTTACCACCCTTGGAATGAGGGGAAGAGGTGGGAAGGCGTAGAGCAGCTCTGCCGGCCAAGGGCTGTGAAGCGCGCCAACTATCTCCGCTCCCAGAACTCCAAACCTCGTGAAGAACCTGTCCAGGTGAATGTTGTCTGGGGAAGCGAAGAGGCCCACTGCAGGTTGGCCAAAGTGCTCCGTCAGCTCCTGAAACAAATCTGGGTGCAGGCGCCACTCTGCGTGGTTGATTGTGGCCCTGCTGGGCCAGTCAGCCCTAACATTGGCGGTCCCTGCAATATGCTCCACCCTCAATGATATCTGGAGCTGTTCTGCCCAGAGACAGAGATGCTCAGCCTCATCCATAAGGGTCCTAGATTGGGTACCCTCTTGCCTATTAATATGCGCCTTGGCGGCCACATTATCAGTGAGGATCAAGACATGCCTGCCTGTCACCAGATCCTGGAACTCCTTAAGGGCCAGGTGGACAGCCCTAAGTTCCAGCCAATTAATGTTATGGGATAAATCTGTCAAAGACCACCCACCCTGAGCCACCACATCCTGTAGATGAGCCCCAACCATAAAGACTGGCATCAGTCGTAACTGTCAGGCATCCTAGCTCCCTAAAGGTACTACCAAGGATCAGAGCTGGAGAAAGCCACCACTCCAATGAATGTAATGCGGGAGGGGGCAACCTAATCTTATGCAAAGAGGTACTTGTACCTGCCCTCTGATAGGGAAGGAGCACCCACTGAATGGGCCTGGCATGCAAACGCGCCCACGGCACAATAGATATGCAGGACACCATCTTGCCCAGCAGCCGTGAAAGCATCACCAGGGGCACCAAACAGGCCCCTTTGACCTGAAGTACAAGGTCAGTTAGGTTCTCCCTACAGTCTAGGGAGAGATATAACCTACATTCAATAGTATCAATCTCTGCCCCCAAATGCAGCAGCCGTGTTGTAGGAATTAAATGGCTCTTTTTTGAGATTAACTGAAAACCCATGCTTCTGAAGCACCTGCATGGTGACCTGTAGATCGGCACATGCCTGGGTCTGAGAGGCCGATTGGATCAGGATGTCATCCAGGTAGCACTGGAAGAGCACGGGACGAGCCCATAGGTATGCAGCCAGCATAACAGAAGCGGAGATATTTCCTATGACTGGAAAGGATGGGGATATGTAAATAGGCCTCAGTAAGGTCAATTGAGGTGAGGAAGTCGCCCTCCCTGATGCTGTCCAAGATGGACTTAAGAGAATGCATCTTGAACCGTTTGTAGATAACGTAGCAGTTCAGTCTTTTGAGATCCAGAATTGCCCTATACACCCCCCCCCCCGAGGCTTTTGGAATTACAAAGAGGATGGCATAAAACCCCATCCTTTTTTTGACTTCTGGAACCGGTTGAATAGCCTGAATATCCAAGAGATGTAGGATAGCAGTTTCCATGAGGCCCCGTTTGACCGGATTACCCAAAACTGGGCAAGAGATGAAAAACCTCAGGGGAGTAGAGAGGAAATCTAAGGAGAGGCCCGAATGGACATGCATCCGTTGTGACACCCTCCCAGTCCCTGGCGAAATAAGCCAGGCGTCCCCCAATGGGAGGGTTAGTGAGGCAGTTATTGCTGGCGCCAGTAAGGGCAGCTTCCTCCCCCTCGAAAGGACCGCCTAGAAGAGAACTGCTTAAATTTCCCTGCTCTATCCTGAGGTTGGCTTTGTCTAGGTTGGAAGGAGCGCTGATTCCTACCCAAGCCAACCCTCCCGTTGTGGCCCCAGGAGGACTGGTTTCTAAAATATGGCAAAGGGTGTGAGTCTGTCCATCCTGACAGGGAAGGGAGGACCTTACATTAGTTTCCACGAGCAGCAGCTCCAGCGACTCTCCAAACAGTTGCTTCCCCGAGAAAGGGGCAGACTGTTTGCCACTTCTGTTTGGCACCCGCCTGCCACTGGCAGAGCCAGAGGAGCCATCTGGAAGCCATGGACAAAGCAATGGCTTTTGATGCAAACCTCGCCACTCCCAGCGTTGCATCTGCAGAAAACTCAAGAGCGACCGACAACTTATTTAAATCTTGATGGGTATGCACATCTGCAACAGGAATTCTGTCCTGCAACTGCCTGAGCCACAATAAGGAGGCCCGATTAAAAAATGAAGCAGCCGTAGAGGCCTTCACAGACCACGCTGCTGACTGGTGGGCCTTTTTAAGGGCGTGCTCATTACGTCTGTCCTCCGGCCAGAGAGACTCTTCAGGTACATCTGTCATGACAGATGGGGTCACTAAGGCCACGACCGGCCCATCCACAGCTGGCACTTCAAGTGCCTGAGATAAATCAGCAGCCATATTAAAATATCGCCTATCAAGCAAGCTGGGGGCTGGTCCCACTCCCAGGGAGGCCCACTGTTGATGTCCCACATCTGTGAAAAGCAGTGGTGCTGGAACCACCTCAGCCTCTGCCTTGGGCTCAGAAAACAAAGAGCCACCATGCTGTCCCGAATCAGGAGTCGGATCCACTGCTGGCAAGTGCCCAGCCAGTCTGACAGTGCTAGAAGCCTTGTATAACAAGGACTTAAACAGTTGGGGCCTGAGAAGGCCAACAAAGGGGTGCTGTTCAGTAGCTAAGCCCTCATCCTCAGAGAGGTCAAGCTCTCTGTCCATGTCCTCATGCGAACCCTTCTGACCTGAAGACTCCGGGGAATAAGACACCTGGGAATGTATCACCTCAGCTGAGGTCTGGGCTCTCGTGGGCGCCTGAGAAGATGCTGAATAATCTGAACAAAGGGAAGCCTCACAGTGACTGTGGCTGCACTGAAACCCAGCTGCAATGCCTCTCTCAATGGCTTGAGAAATAATGGCCTCAATATTAGATGGAAACTGGCCTGTCTGTTGCTCCCCTGAAGTAGTTCCCTGTGGAACAGGGATGCAGGCAGCCTTAGTAACAGAGGATCTGTGCTTGATAGGCTGTTGCCATGCCCCTTGGGCAGAATTGGAAGGAGGGAGGGAGCCAAATGGTCTGTTGTCAGGCAGAGTTTGAGGCAGAAATTGCTCAGGAGCGCCATCTGGTGACAAAGGGTTTGTCGGTTTTAACGGTTGCTCTGGAAAAGGGCGGGAAAAATTAGCTGAGTGGCTCTGAGGGACCCCACTGCTGCTAACTGATGCCCTGGCAACCTGTTTTTCAAGTGCCTTTTGGCGCCTGGCAGCGTCCTTTTCCGCTGCCTTAGAGGGCTTCACGGCTCTCCTGGACCTCTTAGAGAGTTTAGCAGCAGCCTTCCTGCTAGCTGACCTAGACTCTGAGGTCAGGGTCCCCTTTGCTACCTTCCTGGGCAATTCACTAGCCTCCAGCGACAATCTCTGCAAGGCAGCCTCTCCGCTGGCTCCAGAAGTTGCACCCGCCATTTTGCGATCCACCGCTAAACAGCTGGGATCAAAGGCGGCTTCGCCGCGGCCACTTCCAAGCATGCTCAAGAGAGCAGAGGCTTGGGAATCAGGCCCCTGGTCTCCAAAGACCAAATCCAGGGCAAGGGGAGCATGTCCAAAATGGACAAAGACTGCTCCTCCTGGTGGCAGCTGTCCTCTGACAGCACAGGCTTGCTGACAGCCCAGGCACCCTTCGGCTCAAAGGCTTCCCACTGAGCCGGAATCAAACAAGCTGATGTCCAGGCTCTGGGTCAGCACTCCGAGCAAGCTTGAACTGGCTGCCCAGTCAGGACCACCAGCCGGTGGCCTGACTTGCCGCAATGCGGCCCTCAGCGGGCTTGTGCTGAAAGCACTTCACGCTGGCACCTAACCTAAAGGCTAGAAATCAGGGAAAAAACAACAAAAACCTTAAACCTAACAACGCTAACTAACAGCAAGCATTCAGAAAAGGTTGACAAAACAAAGACACGTCTGTCCACAGCCAGGACTGAGACAGAAGCTGGGGACCACTGGTGTAGGCGTGTCCTTGCAGCTTTGACAGTCTCAGCCCTATTGGCTAATGGACAAGGACAACCCATCCTGGATGCTGCCCCCACTACAATGGAGAAAATACCTGTTGCAGGGAAAAATGCTGAAATGATTCTTACATACAAGAAAGGAGCCCAAGATGATTAAAGAACTATTGTCCAATCTTTCAGTCTTTCAATCATCTACAAGATTTTCATCAAGAAAATAGCAAAAATAATATTGAGAACATTAAGTGATACACAGCCAAAAGAGCAGGCAGGATTCAAAAGTGGTTACAGCACAATGGATCACATCCAGGTTGTTCAGCAAGTCATTGAAAGGCAATGAGTACACCCTGCCTCTGGGCATGGCTTTTCTTGACTACGAAAAGGCATTTGACTCAGTATTCCAACAAGCAATAATTAATGCATTGCTCAATCAAGGGGTAGACACTGTTTACATAAATTTACTGCAATCATTATTTGAAAAAAAACAATGGCAATAAGTTGCCTTAATTATCTTAAAGTGGAAATCAACTTAGAACGAGGTGTATGACAAGGCAATACAATATCACCTATCCTTTTCTCAGCTTGCCTTGAAGAAGTATTTCGCAAACTAGATTGGGCAACAGTTGGAATAAAAATCAAAAGTGCCTATTTAAATCACTTAAGATTTGCAGATTATATTGTTTGTTTTCAACTATCCAATTGGAATTTGCATAAAAAGAAACTCCTTGGACATAGTTTTACAAAGAGTATAATACTTTACTGAAAAACCACATTGGCACAGAAGTGAAACCATTTCTGGATTTCCCTTCCAAATGCAAGCATAGTTATTTCCTCCTTTCCCTCTGAATCACCCACAGTCCATTATGTCCGCCAATCAATTCATTTTGATTGTACACCGCCCTGAGTCCTTTTGGAGAATGGCGGTATAGAAATCAAATAAATAAATAAATAAATCACTTCTGTTCATTTTATGAGAAAATAGCTAGCCACGCTCTGTGTCCTTGAAAACTTCCAGAGATATGCCTCAGTTGCTTAGATACCATCCCCCCACCTTTGCATTCCATTCCACCACTGCCTCCATTTTTTTGTCAAACTGTGAGAGAAGGAGAAAATGTAGGTGAAAGGGTGAATCAGTCTCTTCTCACAAGACCTAACCCTAACCCATAAGAGCTACAAAGATACATACAAGAGCTGCACAAAGCAGGAACACCATTTGGCTTAAAAATAAACCTGAAAATGAGAGGTTATGTTTAATAAATTAACCAAAGAAAGAAAATTTGTTATATCTGGAGAAGAACTAGACGTAGTAGACCACTATATATACCATGGCCAATAGATCTCAGTGGAGGGTGATACAATAAAGGAAACCTAATGGCATGTTAAATGGAGTTGGCAGGCATTCAGCAAGTTAAGCATAATTTTCAAGAACCACCTCCCACTATGCCTGAAGAGAAAAGTTTTTGATCAGTGTGTGCTACCTACTCTAACATATGTCAGTGAAGCATGGAACTAAACTCACAATCAATACAAAACCTAAGAGTGGTGCAAAGAGCCATGGGAAAACACATGCTCAGCATTACAAGACAAGATAGAAAGACCTGCACATGGATTAGAGAATAAACAAAAGTATACAGTATCATCATGAGAATAAAAGAACTGAAATGGAAATGGGCTGGTCACATAGCAAGAACTGATGGCAGGTGGACCAAGGCAGTTATAGAATGGATCCCACTTGACAAAAAGTGTCCATGAAAGAGATGTAAAACAACATGACTCAACGACATCAGCAAGTACTGCGGGCCCATTTGGCAAAAGAAAGCTTAGGACAGGTTGGAAACAGCTCTTCATCCTGCAGTGGATAAACAATGGCTAAAATGATGATGACTTAGAAACTGTTCAAAGTGATGACAGACACTCCCCAAAAAGGTACTTACAACTGCCATTCCAAACCTGTGTGGTCACATGATGGCATTTCAAGTCTGCTATTTATGGCTGCTTCAGCATCTCACAGTTATATAACTGCAGTTTGCACCCCATAGCAAACAAAGGGTTTGTTTAACAAACACAGTGCTTGCTTATCAGCTGTAGATTCACTTAATGACCATGGTAATTTGCTTAATGACTACTGCAAAGAAAGTTGTAAAATCAGGTCTATCACCTGATGATCTGCCTTACGATTGTCATGGCTTACTACTGTAATGTGCAAGCTCAATTATACAAGTACGTGGAGGACTACCTACACACATACCTACATAACTGCAGGTAACTAACTATCTGAGTGGCAAATGTGTACTAGGCAGTGCTGTACGGGGTTGTTGTTGTTTTTTGGGGGGTTTTTTGGACCAAATCCAGTCATTGGTCATAGGACAACCAGTGGCAACTAGAACCCTCTCTCAGACATGTTTAAGGAAGCAGACCTATTGACCAGCCAGAATGACCTATTTAAGTGTTGTAGACCTCCAAGATGCTAGAGTGAGACATATTGAGAACTGTTTGTCTAGGACTTCAAATGATTGATTCCTATCTAACTGTAAGTTCTTATATTAATGCCTTCACAACAGGCATTCATCTGAGAGCACAGAGCACAGTTTTGTTCATCATAATGTACTGAGTTAAAATAGTCTGATGCCATGGAATTAAGAAATAAGATATCTCTATATAAAACAACAACTAAATTCATGCAGGCTTCAAATTTAGACTACATAATGATGTAACTGTAAAGCAACTTGTTAACTGAAACCTGAACAATCTTATAAGATTTAAAATTTATTGCATGTGGTATACCTTTTTAAAATCTTCTCCCAAATGTTTCTGCTAAAACTCTTATACATGTGTTTACACACATGTGTGTGTAAATAAAATGTAGCATGTTTGAAAACCATGCACATTCTCTGTGTGATGGAAAAGTTATTTCCAAATTAAAAAGTTTATTAGAATAAGAGATCCAGGAGAAGAACTAAGTTAATTCCTTTGTGATATGATCAGAGAAGCTCTATTAATACAAAAATACTGTAGTTTCTTTCATTGTATAAAATATAAAATACATTAGAAAAACCAAAACTTGGGAAAGCTGCTCATAAGAACATGGACAACCAACTTTTCCTATTATTTTATAGAATCTGCCTGTTTGTCTGTCTAATTACCTGCTCATTTGTAATCTTTTTTCAGAGATAATAACAACAGAGAAATCAATTCTGTACGGGCTTGTTGTGATGCTCAACTATAATAATCTTACCTGACTACTGGAGTCTCCAGACAAAAGACATAAGTGTGGCACCAGTTTGCTGAGAATTAGTGAGTGTGCACCATAACTAAGAAAACAAAACAAAAATGCAACAAGATTATTTTTCCCCTATCATGTAAAAAATCAATAACATCAACAGTTCTATTATCTAATTATTGAAACCTTATGTCTGGAAACATGAGGAATGAAGTAGTGAAAATTCTGCTTTCTGTTCAGAATCTTAAAATAGTACAAAATTTCAGAAAATGTCCCACCATTAACACAATTTAAGAGTTTTTTCATAAAATTAAAATACATACGCATTCAATGTTGCAACAAGACACAGACACACGCCTTCTCGTGAACGATAGTTCTTGTGTTTAAAGCCAGCAGCAAGCCGCTCCCAAATGAACTATTAAAAAAATAAAAGATAATGGATATTTAACACTAAATACGTAGCAGCTATTATAAATTAAAATCCAGTTTTATAAATATCCAAACAAAATAATTGTAGCTGAAGACATAAATATTTCCTCTTAATTTTTCTTTCTTTCTAAACTAAATCTTCTCATTGAGGTTTCCATGCAGAACGGTTCTGAATTTCTTTACAATAGATTTTTAATGTACAAGTTACAACTTGATGTATTTATTGTGCACTTTTATGCTCCTATTTCTGTCCATTGTCTAATATTTCAATGCTGGTTGTAGTCTTCAGTGAGCTTGTGTGGTGATCTCTGGATCATTCTTCTATAATAAATCATTTGGTCTACATGCATTTGCTTCCACATATTTTTCCACCATTAATCTGCCCTTATTCCTTTCTTATTTTTATCTTTATTATTCTGGACTTCCTAGGAGTTTTGCTGTATCACAGCAGCTAATGCTGTAAACATGAAGCTTACAAGACTAGGTTGCTTTGAAATATCACTGCAATTTTTTTTTAGCAACTACTCCCTTTAGCTGCAATGCTGCCATTATACTCTCTGCTGTTCAGCAGACATTCAGAAGAAAAAGGTTGCCTAGCAACTGCTGCACAGTGAGCAATAGCACATTTCTTAGACTGCAGCATTTTATGACTTAGATCCTCCCAGCATTTAAATCAATCTGAAACAGAAACAGTCTTTCATGTATACTTGGACTACATTAGCCTTTGCTAACATTGCTCTTAATTTTTAAAATGTTTTTAAAATAAATACAGATAGAGTACTATTATCTGTGTATATATTCCAAAACAACTTCAGTGCTCAGCATTCAAAAGATCCCTCTGTTAAAGTACTGAAGTTTGCAGACGATACAACAGTGATTGGTCTCATTCGAGACAACAATGAATCTGCCTACAAATGGGAGGTTGAACAACTAGCCTTGTGGTGCAACCAGAACAATCTTGAACTAAACACACTCAAAACAGTAGAAATGGTGATAGATTTTAGAAGAAACCATCCTATACTACCACCTCTTACAATACTAGATAACACAGTATCAACAGTAGAGACCTTCAGGTTTCTAGGTTCTATCATACCTCAAGACTTAAAATGGACACCTAACATCAAAAATGTCATCAAAAAAGCACAAGGAATGTTCTTTCTGCACCAACTCAGAAAGCTCAAACTGCCCAAGGAGCTGCTGATTCAGTTCTACAGAAGAATTACTGAGTCTGTCAACTGCACCTCTATAACTATCTGGTTTGGCTCTGCAACCAAACAAGATAGACATTATCAACAGATAATTAGAATGGCAGAAAAAACAATTGCTACCAACCTGCCTTCCATTGAGGACCTGTATACTGCATCAGTCAAAAAGAGGGCTGTGAAACTTCCGGTGGCACCGCCGTTGCTGCTAAGTCGCTCCTTTTTGGAGCGCTAGCCCCGTGGTTTTGTAGGAACTGCCAACAGCAAAAATCAGCTGTCAGGCAGTTCCAAAGTCTTTCCCTCGGGTGAAAAGGGGAAACAGAGCAGCTGGGGGGAGGTAGAGCTCCCCAAGACCCCCAGAAATTGTTTTGGGGATCGTTGGGTGAGA
>JANHZT010008173.1:0-12954 GCA_032468215.1 Stegonotus admiraltiensis | reverse complement strand
GGGCCAGAGTCTCAGGCAATGGCCCAAGCTCTGTCTGGAACCTATCCGGATCCATCAGGTGCCTGGGGCGGAACCATCTAATCGGTTCCGCCTCCCTGCGGCGGGGTGCAGCGGTTAGAAAGTCAAGCCGAAGGAGAGAGTGATCTGACCATGACAAGGGTTCTATCACTATGTCCCCTAACTCTAGATCACTCAACCACTGGCCACTGGTTAAGACAATTTACTGTTGTATTTAATTTTGGAAAAGCTATAGTGAGCTATCAGAGTGCTTCATTTGGCAACACTTTTTAAAAACTTAATTATCAGGAGTTGAGAAGTTATTTTATGCAGTTATATGTCATAATAGCATAGCTGCTGAGAGCAGAGCCTATCAGGACCAATAGCACAAGTATGAACTTGGAATATGTATACTTGAAGACATATATCTTCCTGCTTAAAATAGCTATTGGGGCATACGTATAACAGCACTGCTAAGTTCAGTTGAAAATATTATCATCAGGAATTTACTAACACTTCTTTCACAATATATCAGTATTGCAATATAGGGTCACCTTGTGGTGAAATGGGAGGGAAATAAATGTAATAATAATAATAATATAGCTTTTCACTGCTGATCAACTGTGGACATATTTATGCAGTTTAAATATCTTTCGCTTTTCAATATATTAAGTAATGATTGTCAATAATTTCTTACCTTATTTTACAGCAAAAGTTATGCAAAGTGTAAAATTTATTAGCAGTCAAACTTGTACTTACTTAAGGGAAAAGGCTACAAAGAAGAAACCATGAGTTCAAGTGCCAACTTAGCTATAAAAGCCAGCTGGGTAATCTTGGTCCAGTCACTATCTTTCTTTTTTCCCCACTGTGAAATAAAACTGTTGATTAAAAACTCTCGGGGATGAAGTTTACCAACTTTTCCCAACTTAACATTTTTATTGAGTTAGAAGATAAAATAAGATACAATATATGAAAATAAATTGGAAAGCAGTGGGGAGGATGAGGGGGAAGAGAAGTGAGGAAGGATTAGGAAAAAGAAAAAGAAGCATTGACTTCTGACTCTGTTGCAGTAAAATAAGGCATTAACATCTTTTTGTTTTTTCATAATAATATAAACTAGCCATTACTATTAGGATCTATCAGCCTAATCGGTAAAAACCAAAATCAAAGTTTCATTCTTTTCCACATCAAGCACGAAGTTCAGAAGCAGTCTCCATGTGGAAACAAAAGTACTTATATTCTTTTCTTTAATCAAAATATCAATTTTGCCATTTCAGCCAACTCCATCAACTTCTGCAACCATTCGTCCATGGTAGGAATTGAAGCATCCTTCCATTTTTGTGCATACAATAGTCTTGCTGCTGTTAACAAAGTTTTAAATTTTTTCTCTAGGTCTTTTTCCATTAGACTCAAAAAGAAAAAATTGGTTTCATCTTTATCTTCATTTTCAAATTTTTCTGTATTAAAACATGGATCATATTCCAATTTGTTTTTGTTTGTTTGTTTGTTTGTTTTGCGTTGCTTTGTCAGATATCTACCATAGATGATTTAAAAGTCCCTTTTTTACTTTGACACTTCCAACATTCATTTGACATACCTTTATATATCTTAGATAACTTATCTTGTGTTAAATACCAGTGATACATCATCTTATAGAAATTTTTCTTTTAGATTATAATTTAATGTAAATTTTAAACCCTTCATCCATTGTTCCCATTATTCAAGCATAACATTAAATCCAAAATTCCTTGCCCACTGAATCAGACAATATTTTTACATGTTCATTTTCCAAATTCAATTTCAATAACATTTTATAGATCTTAGCGATAATATGTTCATTGTTTCCACATAATAAAGTTTCCAATTCATTTTTAACAAAGTCAAATCAATAACATTTTTTATCCAGTTTAAATCTTTCTTTCAGTTCTTGATAAGTAAACCAATGGCAAACATAACCTTCTGACTCAAGTTCTTCCCTCAGCTTTAATATTGCGTCACCAGAGTTGAAAGATAAAATTTTACCATATATCAACCAGTCTGGCTTTGCCATTTTGCCATTTCTTTACCACTTCTTTTCTAAAGAAAGCTTCCTGGGGTGATACCCAAAGAGGCAACTTCGTAGAGAGCCTTGTTTTATATTTATTCCAAACTCTTAGTATGGCACGGCTAACAAAATGATTATTAAAATCAACATTAACTTTACTTTTATCATACCATAAGTAGCCATGTCATCCAAACCTTGATTTATGACCCTCTAATTCAAGTAACAAAAAGTATGCAAAGTATAAGATTTATTAGCAATCAAACTTGTACCTGCTTAAGGCACCAGGCTAGAAAGAAGAGACCATGAGTTCAAGTGCCAATTTAGCTATAAAAGCCAGCTGGGTAACCTTGATCAAGTCACATTCTTTCAGCCCAACTCAGCTTACAGGGTTGTCAGGAAATTGGAAGAGAAGTTGTATTGGATATGTTCACCATATTGAGTTATTTGTAATAATAATAAAGACAGGATATAAACAGAAAAGTTAGCCTATTAGGAGTTAAATTGATTGTAGAATTGACCTTTAGGATGCCAATAGAAATTCAAGTTTGAAATGGATGTGCATTTTTAAAGAAAAAGATTTATTGGAAAATGGACCAAAGGCAGAAGTGATAGATACATGTAAACCCTTTTCTTCACTATTAGCAGGCAGTTTTGTTAATATTTATATGATATCTTCACTTTTTAGTGATATCTTTTGCAATACTATATGAATAGACATACCAAAAGGTATTCTGATGATAAGTACTTCACTTTCATGTTCTTGAAGGGCAGGTATTTCCAATAAAATAGCAAATAGAAACATTTAGATAGTTATTGCAAGTAAAGTAATTAAAAAAATTTCAGAACTTTATTGAGATTGTATTATATGGCATTTGTACATAATCTCTTCTTGATCTATGCGAATTAGCAATTTTCCTATATATCTTTACCATAAGGATCATGTTACCCTTTTATAGGTAATCATGTGCTTAAGCTTATTTAGTGACCCCATTTCTCTTTGGACTGAATTCATCATTTTTTCTCAAGAATGTTAACTGGGTGATTTACATAAACTAGTTGTTCATAGTTTAAGGACTAGATAATTTGTGTAACTTGGGTTCATAAATGTAATGTGTAAGCTATATCCTTGCCCTAGTCCTAAGGCATATTTGAATTCTTAATCCTTCCTAAGATAACCTCAATGATGGAAGGGGTGATTTAGAAAAATTCTAAATCAAATTAACATTTCCTAAATGTAACTGTTCAGATTAATATTCATAATTCCACTAAATATAATCCCTGCCTATTGGTATCTTTCACATCCCAGGCCTTATCTAAAATATTAATCGGGTGTGTCTAATGACATGTTCTTCTTCCTTTTCTTCCTGCATCCCATGTTGTCTGTGATGGTTTATGTGGTTGGACTTTTCCCTTGGTCAGTATTTTTATTTCCAGGAGGTGTTCCCTCTTCTGGCTGCAAAACACTGCATAATGCAAGCCCATGCAGAGTACCATCAATCTGTACTGGCAAAGCAACAGAAGAAATTTGGTGAAGAAATCGCAAGATTGCAAGTGAGTAATGTTTTTCATAGGAAAGAAATAATAGTCTTCAATTATAATTGCACTAAGAAAAATCTTAATTTGTTTACTGAGAGCTTCTCAGTGTAGATTAGTTGATAATTTTACCAGTGTTACTGTTTAATAGAAGCAATTGGTAGCACCTAGAAATAAGTAGGACGTCTCAGAAAAATTAAGCATCCTGTATGAAAAATTGAGACACTTGGAAAGGGGCAGACAAAGATCTCTAGATATTTCATTAGACTCAGAGTGGCTGTAAGAAATTTCTAAACAAAGGAAATGGTTGTTAGTTATATTTTTTGCTGCTAAGGACCTGAATCACTCATTAGTAACTTAATTCTTCAAATATCACTTGGAACATTCAAAAAGCCACTACAAATATTCTGTCACGCAAGAGAAATAATTGCTCTATACTTGCTAATACAAATATTAGATACTCCAAAACAGTGACATGAGTGACACAAATAAATAAACTACACCATAGCACAAAACAGATTTGGTCTCCCATACAATATTATACAATTATACAAGACTGTAAAATTATCCTCCAAGAGTGCTGATGATAAATTATTTAAGGCCGTGATGGCAAACCTATGGCACGGCTGCCACAGGTGGCACACGGAGCCATATTAGTGGGCATGCGAGTGTTGCCCTAGCTCAGCTCCAGCGTGCATGCACTCACCGGCCAACTGATTTTCAGGCCTTCCGGTCCCACCGGAAGTCGGGAAACTGGCTGTTTCCGGCCTCCAGAAGGCCTCTGGGGGGATGGGGAAGGCCGTTTTTGCCCTCCCCAGGCTTCTAGAAAGCCTCTGGGCTCACCGTGCCATTGTGTGCCGAAAGCAGGGGGAAGTATGGGGGGATCACGTGTGCATGCACGGGAGGGCAGGCCGCATTGAATTATGGATGTGGGCACCCGCACCTGTGACCCCCCCGCTTGCCCTGCTTTTGGCACGCAGAAAGGTTAGCCATCACTGATTTAAGGCATGAAAGCACTTAGATGCAAAAGGTATCTGGACAAAGGGAAAAGTTAGGTTTTCTTTCAGAAAAGTCTAATAACGTAATCAAGTATTGTAGATGCTCATAACCCAAAATTCTTTGTCTTATGGTTGGCTTTTTCAAGCTCCACAATTAATAAGGCATTTAAAGAAAATGAAACTAATCAGGATTCCCTATTTCTGTGCCAGTTGGATTGATCAAGCACAATGTTTTGAGAGATGCTAAATTAACCTGAAGATATTTCTTTTTATTAAATTTATTATAGCCACCCATTCTTGCAGACCTTGGATGGCTTTTTAAAAAATCTGATACTAAGTAAACATAATTAAAAACAAAAACAAAACAGCCTGAACTAAAAATATCCATTAAAAACATAGTGCAACTGCACAGTGCCCATTCTCTATAAACAAAATAACCCCCAGGCTTCAGACCAAAATCAGGTTTTAAGACCCTATGTAATTGGTAAAAAAACAGGCTTTGATCTATACCTTAATCAGGTCTGCTGCTAACTATAGTGCTGACAACTTGGTAAAATTGGAGTAAGTAGACTTGGGAACCATCAGCCATTAGATCAGAGCTTTAGTCTCAAAAACTTTGATGGCTGTTAGGCTCTACTGTATCTGCATTTAGATTGAACATTATTTATAATTTACTAACACGGATTTGCCATTTATTCATCATTTATATTTAACAAAAACTAAAATTTTATCTTGCTATAGTTGATCAAAAGTGTCATCCTATACTAAGAAGCTAAATTTTGAAGTGTTGTTCTCATTTTATGGGAGTTTGGCACAGAAGTACAGCATTGTCAGCATATTATCCATCTATTATATTCAGTGGGTAACATTTAAATTGGACATTTAAAAATGGCATATGATGTCCAAGTAATAATTAATTATTAAACAATCAAAATATTTTGTTGTTGTGAAGCTTGTGAAGCTTATATGGAAAAAACTCCTTAGTACTTGGCCATTTACCATAGCTGGCATTTGGAAAACCAAAACAAAATCCAACAAAACAAAACAGATATGCTAGGAAATTCTGAGTAAAATATAAATGTCAATTCATGAACAAAGCACTATTCGTTCTGCATACCATCTTTGTAATTTGACAACTAGTGATGTTAATATGCAGAAATATTGCAGAAATATTGCAGAAATATTTATTTATTTATTTATTTATTTATTTATTTATTTATTTATTTATTTATTTATTTATTTATTTGATTTCTATACCGCCATTCTCCAAAAGGACTCAGGGCGATGTACAATCAAAATGAAAGAAGGATACAAAGTTACAATCAGTTTAAAAGTATCTTTTAACTTTAATAACTTTAATAACATAAATAACATAAATTTAATAACATAAATAGTTACATAAATAACTATTGCATTCAGTTATTACAAAACACTTAGTTTCAGATTGTTTTGTTTTTAATTTAGCATGCTGCTGATCTTGTAAAAACAGTGACATCTCGTTATGATGAATATATAAATGTTAAAGACTTGTCTGACAAAATCAACCGTGCACTTACTGCTGCAAAAAAGGATAATGACTTCATCTATCATGATAGAGTTCCTGATCTTAAAGATCTTGAGCCAATAGGAAAAGTCAGTCTTGTGAAAGCAACTCCCGTTACACTCCCTCTGAGTCAGAAATTTACAGGTAAGTGTGATTAACACTGCATTCTAATATTGGGCACATGACTTCAGCAATCCCATTCTGATTTTGGAATTTAAAGTTGTTTGTGTTGTCTTCCTTTTGAATGTCAACCCAGTGGGAATGGAATTAGCTTTATGTTTACTTGTATTTTTCAAATGGGGACCATACTTCTGCTTGTTCGCAGCAGGGCAGGAGGCTGCTTGACGTGCTAGTGCTGCCAAGGCAAGGCAAGGAGAGTGGAGCTGGCCAATGCATCCCGCACCACAATGCGTCTCAGCCCCCACAGCCAGGCCATCCACACCCCGACACCTGCTTCACCTCGCGGCCTTGGTACCATCACACCACTCAGCCACCTGCTCTGTTGCAGCTGTGAGCAAGCAGAAGAAGTGGACCGGTGGCTAAGTGTGCTCCTGCTGTACATGGCTGCTGGTTGTGCCACTGTGAAGCATGTGTCAGGGCATGGATGGCCTGGCTGCGGAAGCCCTAATGGAAGCTGGTGCAGCTCCTCCACCACCCTGCCTCACCTCATGGCCACAGCACCGTGAGCAACCAGGCTGAATGGGTGACTGGCCAGCTGTGCAGGCTCTTAAATAGGGCTTATTTTGGGGGGTAGGGCTTATATTAGGCACACATGTAAAAACATGCTACGGCTTATTTTTTGGATAGGTCTTATTTTGGGAAAACGGTATCTGTACAAGTGTTTGAAGCATTTTGTATGTTCTTAATGAACACCAATTTTGTTTTAAGTATATATGTTAAGTGTGCTTCAAAGAATATACAATATACAAATGAAATCTATAATCTGCTGTCTTCTACAAAGTTTTAGTAATCCTTTTGTTTTAAAAACTCAATGTGAAATATTATCAAGCGAGCTCCAAGTCTTCTGAAAACAGGTATGTGAGGTTTGCATTCTTGGTGATACAAGATCACTGTTACATGTCTAGCTTACAATATGTGAGTTACTTTGGTGACATTGCCTTCACATTAAAAGTAATGTAAGTTTCAAGACGTTTACATTAAAAAAACATTGGCTTTACTCTATAATCCCATAGTTCAAATTTTTCATAGGGTAAGAATAAAATTAGATCATCTTCAAATTATATCACTTGGACTTTTAGGTGGGAGTATCTTGCTGATTACTGCAACAAGTATTTTGTTCATTAGTGCAGACCTCTTTATCCATGTTTTTGGGTATAAGTGAAACTATTAACAAGCTCACATGGATCTTGTTTTGGAAAAAAAGATAATGGGGAGCATAAACTCCAGTAATTTCAGATAAATAATGATGAGAGGGTAAGAATATGAATCTGTTTTACTAATTGTAGTGTTTTGCTTTATAGATTTGTTTGAGAAGATGGTTCCTATGGCAATACAGCAAGCTCTTGTTGTCTACAACCAAAGGAAGGCAGACTTGGTTAATAGATCAATAGGCCAGATGAGAGAGGCCACCAATTTGGCAAATGGGTGAGATGATTATTTTGATGTCTGCTAGGTTCTGGAGAAATTTTGCATTAGCAGAAAAGTATTTGGCGGTGCAGACCTACTGAAGTTGATAAATGTTGATATACTGTATTAATACCATAGTAAAGACCCTTTTATTTCAGACATTGGATTAGGAATGAGACTCTGATGGCCATTTGACCCCTCTCCAGATAGTTGCTCCTTCTTTTGTGTATGCCACTTTGAACTCAAACAAGAAAATCAATTTATAAAATAAAAGTTCAGTTTTTTAAAATGTTTCTCCCAATAGATTTTTTAATTGGTATGCAATAGAAACTTCATATATAGTGAATTCCTTATACTCCCCATCAAAACAGGTCTTTCTTAACAGTAAAGATGCCTGGTAATGTTTTGTTGATATAAAAATTAGTACCAGCATAAAGCACTGTATTGACTTGTTTAAGCTGTATGTTTGTTGTGAAGTGACTGCAAAATGGTAAACTGAAATAATATAATCTCATCTAGAGTGCTAGCATCCCTTAATCTTCCTGCTGCTATTGAAGATGTTTCTGGAGATAGCATTCCTCAATCCATTCTACAGAAGTCTAAGTCAGTGATTGAACAGGGAGGTGTTGAAGCAATAGATCAGTTGATGAAAGATCTTCCTGAATTGTTGCAGAGAAATAGAGAGATTCTGGATGAGGTATGTTTGCAGTAATAATTGTAGTGTTAAGAAATCACATGCCTTTTTCTTGGTAGAATGAGTAAAGTTTCACATTTTATTGAGTTAAATGTTTCTAATTTAATTTTTTTATTTATTTAATAAAATAAAAATAAATTAAATAAATAAATAAATAATTTAATTAATGGGAATATTTATTTAGTAGGAGAGAGAACCAGTTTAAGAAGTATTAACCCTAATATTTTATTGTTCAAATAACACCTGGCTGATATAATTGCAAAGCATGGTATCTAATTTAGATATACATTATTTAGATTTTAAGTTAATTCTTTGTTAAGGCACCAGCTTAAGTCATAACTACTAATGGGAGATAATTTAAGCCAACATGCTGGTAACAGTCCATTAAAATGTGAATTAAAATTATTTTAATTGTTTTTTAAAAAACAATGGAAGTCACTAAGGATATTGGATGAAGAAGAAGCAACAGACAATGAGTTGAAAAACAAATTCAAGGAACGTTGGCAAAGAACACCATCAAATGATTTATACAAGTCTTTGAGGGCAGGTAATATATTATTGTGTATTTGATCTTTACACTAGGTTGCTTAATACATAGAAATTGGCATGAATCTCTTTCTGTCATGATTTTTATCCCCAAATATATTGCTACAACATTGAAGCAGGTAGGGAAGAGCACAGCAGAAGAAACAGTCTGAGAACAGGAACAAACTTATATTAGGCTTGAATTTAATAGAAGATGTGTTTCAGTTCCAATCTGAATTGATTACGTTGAGTCAGCATACAGATTATAGATATTGACAGTACAAGATGTTGATAAATTATTAGTGTATATAATAAATTGATACTAACGCTTTTGCTTTTATCTTTCAGAGAGCTAGATATTAATTATTTTGATCCTTGTATTCATAATGTAAGGATAGACAATAAAGACTTGCCTTAGTAAATGATTATTACAATATTTTAATGTTGATTAATTTCAATTTTAGAAAAAAAATAAATATTGCCCACTTTTATGCTAATATTTCCAGGAAGTATTTATAATTCAACAGGGCTTGAATAAATAAAACATCAACTCAGAATAAATGGATTAAATATCTTTGCCTTTATTGGGTTCCAGTTGTTGGCTTTCTAATTTTTCTTAATACTATTCAAATGTTTAATGGTTTTTCAGTATTTTAACAAGCGCACATTTTTAAAAGTATTGTGCTTCCAACAACTTCTTGTGGGATTTGATTTTAAAAATATTTATTTATAAAACAACACCCCATTGGCCAGTTTTTGGCAGATTTTTGCTCTGTTTTTGCTCAGTGTGGATTAGGATCCTGAGATGAAAAATGAGGGTGGAATTGTTTGTTTCAAGTTCTGTTATGCTATTTCAAATGTTTTGTTTTCATGACAAGAAAAATACAGTTTAGAAAATAGAAGCACCACCACCCCGAAACTGGGTTATATGTCTCTAAATAAATTTGGATTTCAAATAACCATTTTTGTGAATGTTCAAATAGTGTAGAACTAGTGTAGAATTTTAATTTTTGAGCAAGCATCTGAATAGAAACTTTGTGTCTTTATAATGATTGCTAGAAGAAGGCATACTATGGCATCTAGGTTATATGACATCTGTCATAATTTAATAAAGCCTTTAAAATCAACCACAAAGATATGTGAAACTGTATTTTCCAACACTGGGAAGAATATAATACAACTGACTCTGACCCAATCAGATTCTATGGAACTACCAATTTAACAAAGTATTAGTAACCAATTCACACAATCAGTTTCCCAGAATCTGGGAATGTATATTTTCAAACTAATGGAGAGCCAGAACAGAAGTGTATTCCTCCTTAGCAGGTGAATTTTAGCAACATTTTTGTGTCAAGAGACTAATAGGAAGAAATGTAAAGATATCAAGGAAGTGTTACCTTAAGATATAAGTTGATAAAGTAAAATAATTCAATTTCTAAGAAGCTGTAGCCGTTTTTCCTTTTATCTGACTAAAGAGACTGTGAGAATATTGCTTTCTTGATTGTAAGTGGTTGATAAGGACTTAACAATTCACTATATTGCTAATCAGTAAGATGTCATATTTTAGCTGCAGATTTTTCTTTGGGCTTTTTTTGTAGAAGGAACCAATTTCCGTAATGTACTGGATAAAGCAGTACAAGCTGACAAACAGGTTAAGGAACGGTACCAATCTCATCGAGATACAATTTCATTGTTATGTAAATCAGAACAAGAACTTAATGCAGCCATTCCGTCAGCAAATCCAGCAAAAACAATACAAGGGAGTGAGGTATGAAAAAAAAATTAATGATTACATTTGTTGTGGGAAAACACCAAGTTAAATAAGAAACCAAAGCATTTGGAGACATGCAACACTAATTCTTGGCCAACAGAACGCAAAAGAAGCCTGGTTTAAGCAAGGCTATAAGCTATATACCTTATATATTACGTAGGAATAGTGAAGAAAGCAATATAAATCATACGGTGACAGCCAAATTGTAGCATCTGATAATATGGGATGACTCTACTTTGAAACACTTTGAAATTCCATTTTACAACCTGGACACCATGCTTTTCTCCCCCTGATTGATACTAGGACCATGTAACATAAACAATGGGTTTTTTTAAATTATTATACCTATATACTGGCTCCACCGAAGAAAAGACAACAGTCTGGATCCTCTTATCTGTTTCCTCTTTCTGCATGCTCACCACTTGCCTGTTCCTTTAACTCTCTAAACCATGCACATATTTAACATATTATTAACCTCACACAGTGAGTAGTTAGATACTCTAGTTAGTTCATAATTATCACTGTTTGATTTACAGTAGTTTGATCTATTAAAAATGAGTTTTAAATATCAGAACCACAGTTTATGAATACTGCTTTTATAGATTCATCTCATAATGATTTTGTAATGTGTAACCAGAAGTCAACAGTGACCCAAAGGAATGCGCACACACGCATGCGCACACACACTCTAATGGAGATGTTCTTTATTTATTAGCTTTATATTTAGCCTTTTCAACAGTTCTATTTAACCAAATAGAGATGGCACAACAGGTGTTCCATATAAAATTCTCTGTTTTTATGCAGAATAAATCTATTTATGAGATTCAACAGTCTTAATCTTTGTTTCATTTAAGATGCAGATAAGAACTCCCAAGGTTTTAATTTGAATTGTATTTAGGCTCAGCATTGCTGTCATATTCTTAAGCAATATAGATATAATAAAAGTATTAATATAAAAAACTACGTCTAATTTTATTTCTAATTTATTTTCTTTTATTAGGTAGTTCTAATCCTAAAATCGTTGCTAGCTAGTCTGGATGAAGTAAAAAAGCAGAGAGAGCAATTCGAGAATGATCTCAAGTCAGTAAACTTTGACATGACATCTAAATTCCTAATAGCACTAGCACAGGATGGTGCTTTAAATGAAGAAGCCATTTCTGTCACAGAATTGGATAATCTTTATGGTGGTCTTACTCATAAAGTACAGGAGACCCTGAAAAAACAGGAGGAGCTGCTCAACACCATTCAGGTAATTATTTAAAAGTGTTTTAGAGCAAAAATCTGGCATAATCTGATGTAGCTTTTTACTGAGATGGTAATATTAAATTATTACTCCAACAGAGAATCTTTACTTCCAGGTTGAGGAAACAAAATACCATGTACTTGGTTTCTTATATCTTATCCTGTTTCATGTTTAGAATTCTCATCAGGAATTTTCTAAGATGAAGCAGTCAAATAATGAATCCAATTTAAGGGAAGAGGTTCTGAAGAATTTAGCTATAGCTAATGACAACTTTGTGGAACTTATAGCCAACTTAAAAGAAGGCACAAAGGTATGGTAACAGAAGAGTCCACAAGATTAATAACATCTCAATAGTTTTTTTTTATGTATGGTTTTCAAGAACTTAATAGAGCGTAATGTTCAATAAACAACTTGGAAAAGCCCTTGAATGAATATATGGATCATTTATTGCAAGAATACCAGTTTTGAATTGCAGATTTTGCTAAATGTTAAAGGATATTTTGTAGCATCATACTTTTATCAGACAGAAACTAGAGCAAAATAGAACAAAAGGATAATAGGAAAATGTAAGCAAAGTTAGTAAGATAAATTAGATTAATAAAAATCTATCTACCTGTTAGAGGATATAAGAAGATAATAGACAATTTGTGAGAATAACAAATCTTAGGAGACAATTCTAGAAAATGGTTTTGTCATTATGGAATACATAGTTTGATGGTACCTTCCTGGTTTTCAATTATTTCATACATCAAGATGCACCATCTGTGTCATACAATATTTTTGTAAGATTTCTTTCTGGAAAATAGAAATCCCATTTCAGCAAGGTTAGCATGTCATGTTCTTGGCATTAAATAGACAGACAGACAGACAGACATAATTATTGCAATGACTGGGGCTTTTTTACAGTAAATGGGAATATAATGTAGTTAAAAAAGGATATTTATTTATTTTATTTATTTATTTGATTTGATTTTTATACCGCCCTTCTCCAACAGGACTCAGGGCGGTGAACAGCCAGA
>JANHZT010008170.1:8001-19188 GCA_032468215.1 Stegonotus admiraltiensis | reverse complement strand
CCTATATTTTAACAGGAAAAGTAGGGGGTCGTCTTATACGCCCAGTCGTCTTATACGCCGGAAAATACAGTACATGCTGTTTTCTAGTGTTTTCTTGAAAATACGACTTGCCTCAAAAACAAGCCCTAACCCGATTTTGTCCATTAATATTTTTATTGAGTTATAAAGTAATATAACATACAAAATACAAATTAAATAGGAGAGCAGTGGGGAGGGAAAGGCAAAGGAGGTGAGAAAGATAAGGAAAAAAAAGAAGCATTGAATTTTCTGTTACAGTAAAATAAGGCATTAACATCAAATCACAACTTTATGTTTTTTCATAATATGAACAAGCCATTTCTATAAAGATCTATCAGTCTAATAGGTAAAACCCAAAATCAGAATTTTATTCTTCTTTATATCAAGCACGAAGTTCAGAAGTGGTCTCCACGTGGAAACAAAAGTACTTATGTTCTTTTCTTTAATCAAAGTGGTCAATTATGCCATTTCAGCCAAATCCATCAACTTCTTTAACCATTTGTCCATAGTAGGAATCAAAATGTCCATCCATTTTTGTGCATACAATAGTCTTGCTGCTGTCAACATATATAATAACAAAGTTCCAATGTTTTTCTCTAGTACTTTTTCCATTAAACCCAAAAGGAAAAGTTCTGGTTTCATTTTTATCTCTATTTTTTTTTTAAAATTGTATTAAAATATGAATCATACTCCAATTTTTTTTTGCTTTATCGCATGCCCACCATAGATGATTAAAAGGTCCCCTCTTTACTTTTACACTTCCAGCAGTCATTTGACATATCTTTATACATCTTAGATAACTTATCTGGTATTAAATACCAACAATACATCATCTTATAAAAATTTTCTTTTAGAATGTAATTTAATGTGAATTTTAAACCCTTTGCCCACATATTTTCCAATTGTTCAAGCATGACATTGTTCAAGCATCACCTAGCCCTAGCCCGATTTTCATGCCTGTGCCTAATATAAGCCCTGCCCCCCAAACAATCTCCGCCCACCATTTGATTGTACGACGAGGGTGAGGCACAGGCATAAAAATCAAGCTAAGGCAGGGTTCGGGAGTGCACCCTACATCTGTTTACCTTAGGACCGCCACAGCCAGACCTCCTATGTCCCAATACCTGCCTCGTTGCTGCCCAACAACTTCTGCAGCCGCTTGCAGCCATTTGCCACTAGACACCACATGGCTTGTCATACCAGTGATGCCGGTTGCGGCAGAACGTCACAACACTCATCACTCCGATGCTGCCATTTGTGGCAGAAGGCTGCATGGCATGACATCGAATGATATCGTTTCATCTTTGTCAATGTGTAAGTGTTTGAGCTTGTCCAGGAATTGTGTGGCGTCATTTATGGAGTATTGGGAATCACCGATTAGGTACTTTAGGCATTTCCACATTACTTTCGCAAGGTTTAAAGTGGGTGTGCCAGGTAGTGAGACAATCAGTCTGAGCGGGGTGTTTTCTTTGTGCACTTTCGGAAGTCCACAGAACTGAACTATGTTTAAGTTGCTTTCATTCTCTGATATTCCTCTTTGGTGAGTTCTTACAATTTTAGTTTTCAGGGTTTTGTTGGTCTTATTGGTCAGCTTCCCAGTTGGGTCAGTTGAGCAATCTATAGGTGGATGTATCCTGTAGGAGTTGCTTGGCCTTTTGTATGTAGTCAGCCTTGTCTAGTAAGACGGTCATTCGACCTTTGTCAACTGGCAGGATGACAATATTGTTATCAGTTTTAATGGACTTCATTGCCTATTGTTTCTGTTTTGTAGATGCTGGAGTTTTGTCTCAGCATTGAAACAAAGGTCTGATGTATTTGTTGTAGCACTTCTTCGCTGAGGTCTTTCAATTTTAAGGTGTTTTCGAAGCTTGCTAGGAATTCTGTTTGATGCATCTTTATGGTTGAAGTTGAGTCCCTTTATCAGGACTTGTTCCACATCTTTGAGTTGTTGGATAGGTTCTTGATCCAGGTTTGTTTGTTGTTATGGGAGTTGTTAGCTGTTAGTCTGGATAGCTTAATTTGCAGGGCAGTGTGCTTCTTTTCTCTTGTATTTGTTGTTCTGTGCTAAATTGCTGCATTCAAATTTGGCATAAATTGAGGGACCTTTGTTGAAGAATTTAAATTAAAAACATTTAAGTGTGTGTTACAAATGTAAAAACAATAATCATGGGGAGGGGGGTATAATATGTTGCAGAGTAAAGCTTCACTTTAATATCATCCCAATTTACCAGAATGACTTTGAATCCTACCTAGGACTCATGGATTTCTTTACATATAAGAGGCAATAAGCTGTTTTGCTTGAAAATATCTCTTTCCTAGAAAAAAAGATACAAGTAAGCCAAGAGCAGAAGTCATTCTTTAGGTTTAGAAAAAAGAGCAACCTGACCTAATTAACTTTGGGTACAGGGATGTTTTATGGTAGGCCCAACCCAACCTGTGGCTGCTGTTTGGTGAGTAAGCATACATCTAGAATCACACTCAACAAATTGTACAATCCAAGGTAATTATCTAAATTTCATAAAGAAGCATTAGATTAAACCATCAATGATTTAGCAAGCTAACATGACATTTGCAAAATGTCATGTGAGCATGCTAAATTTGAGACATATTAGCATTTTTTAAGAAAAATAATTTTGAGGGAAGAACAGAAGCACTCTTTTGGAAGTGATCACATGTCCTAGCAATGCATGCAGTATCACCAAACCCTCATGTAGCATAAAGGGCACATATTAGCAATGCAAATTATGTTATCTTTGAACACCTTAATATTTTTTCTTAAATATCTTTTCTACTTAACTTTTAGGGGAGGAAATAATAATTGATCTACATGGTCAGTCTAATACCTGGGTATGTTCATAGGACTGGTAATGTTATTTACATTTTCTTAACTAAAGACTTCTAATACCATGCTCCTAACTATGCGATATTGTTTCAGATACAACTGCTTCATAATTCAGAAGAACATTTCCTGAATGAGTTGAGCCTCAAACAGCTTGAGAATACAGGAGACCTAACTTTTTGAAAAAGCAAGATCAGTTCCTTTGCTTTTCACATATCCCTTTTCAGGAAACTATTAGTATTCCACTTGCTTTCAGCAGAGAAACATGGTTATTTATCCCATTTTGTGAAAACTAGGACTATAATGCCTTGTATTAATTAATCAATAATTCCATAGGACCCTGTTCAAAATCTAATCAAAATCTTGTAAATTTACTTAAATGCAAAATGCTGGGACCCATTTGCAGAAAACGTGACTTTTATGAGCTTGGTTCTCATCGTACAATGTGGCAGGTACAGAATATTCAGATGCTGAATTAGTCTGGATTAGTTTGTTTTTTAGGGGTGTGTCTGGAGGAAATATAATTTAGTTGCTGGTCTGTGGCTTTTAAAGTAACTCTTGGGAAACCTCTGCTTTGCCCTGCCTCTTTCCATTTTTTACAGTTGTTATAATGTCTGCATTTCCTTTGTTGTTGCAGCTACATCTCAATTCCATTTTCAGAGACCTTAAGCTTCTAAAATTGTTTTTAATGGCTGCTTCAGCCAATGAAAAAAGGCTCAATAACAAAGACTGCCACTATGCATTTTTTAGAATATTTTAAAACTCTCTCAAAAGTCTTTGTGGTTATTCTCAACAACAGACTTTCAACTGGTGATCTACAAATGTCATGTAATTCAAAAGGCCCTGCAGCTGGAATTGCACCACTAAAGGAAATGATTACATTATATTCTTCACATGTTCTTAGCCAAGTAATTTCTGTTCCTGAAGAAATAAAAACCAGCAGAGGTTGATTTTTGGTACTGATATTCAGATTGGCTTAACCCCTTCATAATTATTAAAAGAATCTGAAAAACTATAGCATTACAAACAAAAAGTGTCATGCTTAAACAAAAATTACAGGTAACCCTTGAGTTATAACCATTTGTCCAATCATGCAGGTATGGTGGCACTGAACAAATAGTACTTATATCTAGTCCTCAAAGTTACAACTGTTCAAACCTTCCCTCCCACAGTCATGTGATAGAAATTTAAGCCCTTGGCAACCCAATTAGACTTACAACTGCAGTGGCACTTGAACTCATTTTGGATTATGAGATGGGTGTATTATAAATTTGCTAAACAATTCTCCCATCTATTCCATGTCTCCCATCCATTCCATGTCTGTCCTTTGGCCTCCCTGCACTACAATGCCTCCACCATTGCCATCTTTTTGCTCCTACTGCAGACTAAGCATGCCCAGCATGGCTCTTAATGAGGCAGCTGTTGGCCACTCAAAATTTTCTGAGGTTTCTGTTATTTCCTTACAAGACATGGGGAAGAAGACTTCATGTGGCCAGCAGTTGCATCATGAAAGACCAGGCATACCTTATCAGCAGCAGGAGAAAGAAGAGGGCAAATCGGCTGGCCTGAAAGTGTAAGGTGGTGAGGGTGACTGCATCTGAGCTGCTTCACACTCCATGTACTTCTGGTGCTCCTTACTTCCCTGGTAGGCAAGTGCAGGGCTAAACGGGTAGTGGGGGGGGGAATAGACAGTTTGGGGAGTTGAATATGAGGCTATCCCTTTGCTTGGAAGAACTAAAGCTCAGAGCTGGGAGAGAGTAAGCTGTGAATTGCTTGGATTGGGGTGGGTCTTCAGCTAAAGGCTGATGGGATTTGAATAACGACAGCAATAAGTAGTGTCAAGATTGCTATTGCTCAACAATGTAGTCATGTGCCATGAAGCTTTGTGATCACATCACTTAGCAAACATTTCAATGGACATAATAATTTAAGGGCTACCTTTATAAAGCAATTTATTTAAAGAGACAGATTGAACTGTCTCTACTGGAAACAAATATTGCATATTGGTTTACTGCTTTTTTCACTGAAACTGAATTGTAGAGAGCAGAAGAATACTTTAATAGAAGGTGCCAGGTGATAAACCTACATATGTTGAATTATGCTAAGATCATCTTTTACATTGGTACCTCCCAGTACTCTTTATATTATTTAGGACAGTAAAGCAGTCTAAAAAATAATAATGACCAAATCCAGTTGCTGCTCCACTTAAGCATACTATCATGACTTCTTGTGGTTGGAAGATTTTCATAGAACAAACGGATACTTGCACGCTCAGAAACAAGTCTCAGCATGTTCAAAGAGCCTCCCTGTATTACAGTCTAAATTTCCTATCTTGTGCTGTGATTAGGGAGTTAACAGCAATCTACATACAATTAGGGAAAACGTACAAAGCTCAATGGGTTTTCACTTATTCCGTTTTCTTTTTGCATCATCAAATCTTTGATGGATTACTTTGCATGAATTATGTTTCAAAATCTCCTTTGTGGAAAAGATAAAAACTTAGCTGGATATTCTTTCAGAAAATAATCTAGAGAATAGAAACCAACTGCATTTTCAATAGGTTCAACACTAGCAAGTATCCCACTCTCTTCTAGAACCTATGGTTTTTTTATAGTTTTCAACAGAAACAATGTATTCTTTGCTTATAGTTAAAATTCAAAGATAGTGTTGGAATGTGTACAAGTAGATAACAGTATGCAATAGAATCAAACTTGACTTTTAACACTAATTAATGGACTGCTTGCATGATTCCTTAATTAGTATCCCTTTATTATTTTTATAAAGAACGCAAAGCATTGAACTATCCAACATACCTTCCTCCTCCTATTTCCCCTACAACAAACCTATGAGGTGAGTTGGGCTGAGTGACTAATCCAAGGTCACCCAGAAAGCTTTCATGGTTAAGATGGCACTTGAACTAGTTCTAGTCAGGTGCCTTAATCATTAAACCAAACTGTTTTTCATCCTAGGGAAAAGGTAGGAGTACCGCCCCTCACTGTATGAAGAACAAAGGATTAATAGTTAAGATGTAGCATTATGAATAAGAAGTCTCTCTTATATATAGGGATAAAAATGGTTGGGATGTCACAAAATTATACTAAGAGATGTAGTGGCCTAGTGGCTAGAATGCTCTACTGCAGACTACTTCTGCTGACTGCCTGCAATTTGAGCTCAATTTGACTCAGCATTCCATCCTTCAGAGGTCAGTAAAATGAGGACCCGGATTGTTGGGGGCATTATGCAGACTTTGTAAACCACTTTGAGAGGGCTGTAAAGTACTGTGAAGAGGTTTATAAGTCTAAGTGCTATAGTGCTTCACTCTTTGAACAAAATGTTAAAAACTTTAAATTTCTAAAATTTTAATTAAATGTGCTTCAATTAAATTGCAGTTTATTATTTTGAAGCACATATTACTGCTTATAGCATAAACTTCAGAAGGCAGATCTTGGGTTTGTATCTTCATATTACAGTGAGCATGAACTTCTTAAAATAAATCACAGCAATAAGTCTGTGTTAAAAGTACTGAATAGCTATGCTAATGGACCTAGAGGTTAAAAGTTTATTAAAACCCGAGACCAGCAAGGAATCAGTTTAGGCAACTAATACGGGAACTGTATCATAAAACATTTTAATGTGAATACCTCACATCCACAAAATAATAAGAAAAACTATTTACAAAATTTCGTTTACAATTTGGTCACTTTTATATTAGCTTTAGACATCTACAGATGTTCTTGGGTGGAAACAGGTATGTGCCTTACTCAGGCATTTAATGGCAGATTAATTGCATGTTTTTATATGCAATGGCTCTCCCTTAGTGCACTCTGCCAGAGTAAGCATGTTGTATTTACATTCCCCTTTTATTTATGGCTCAACAACAAAAGAAACCCCAAACAATAGCACTTTCCTACCTGAACACTGCCAAGTTTCTTAACCACACAATTCTGTAAAATGTCTTCAATTACACAATTCAGTAAAATGTGTACACTTCCATAGTTTTCCTTTCCAATTTTTACAAATCATAGCAATGGGTTTAATTATCCAAGTTACCCTAAATCAAGGAAAGTATATACAACATAACTAGATATTGCCCCCCCCTCCCCGATCAAGGCACTTTTCTGAGCAATGACAAAAGCTCCTTCCCTTGCCATTATAACAAATTTAGAAACCCGATTTGTTTCTCTTTTAATAACAATGGTATTTTCTGCATATAGTTCTTGAATTATGGCATTTAACATGTATAAAGGATGCTTTAGCCAGCAATATTATTTCCATGAAAATAATTCAATTGCCTTCATATATAGAGTTGCTACATACATTCACAGTTTTCAGAAATTGTAATTAGCTTCTCCAGTTGTGCTTTTAAAACTCAAGGATTCTTTCCCTCCCCCTCCCACAAAAAATAGTAAGTGCAAAGAAAAATGTCTTGTGCAACTACAACAGTTACAGAGTTATAAACTCCAAAGGAATGAGAATTTTCTTTCATTCTCAATTTCTTTCTGCTGTCTTTTCAGGTATGGCTTCTAAGTTTTGTCAGGGCTTTGAAGGTTCAACATTTGCAGATGATACTGATTTATTCAATCCACATGAAACAGCAGCATCGTGGATTTGCTTTAGGTTCTCCAATGCCTCATTTTTAGCATACTTGAGAAGATCAGCCTGGCCCTGTTAAGAACAAAAGGAGTTTCATTTATCAATATTAAGTCCACTCTTCAGCCTTGATTTATCCTACAATAGCGCCCCCCCCGCCTTTCACAAAGATGAAAAACAGATTGCTTTCAGCTAAGACACATGAAGATAATACGGCTGGACTGCTCTGTATCCAAGTGGTCAAATACATATTTTTAAAAGACAAGAATCTTTCCCACCAAACAACTTTTGGCAAAAGCAAACGTTTTTGTATTTTGAGTGGAATCCAAGAACCCATGGAAACCATGAGAAATTTATTATTGCTTGTGATCCAGCAATTATAATGATCATACATTGTACATCTTGTTTTTTCAATTATAAAATTTAAACACTGAGCATTCAACTGGGAATTCCAAAGTGCCCGGAATCATTTTTCAGAAACACAGAACTGGATTGGCACCCACCAAAGCATACCACACATCTGAAAGATTTTGAATACTGTATTCTCAACTGTTCTGTCTAGAATCTCACATATCTCACACATTGGGAAAATTCAGCTTGCATATCAGATATATTAATGGAGCAAAAATCATACCTTTAAGAAAATAAATATATCTGAAGGCTGGAATGATTGACTCTACTTAACAATTGCTAAAAATGATTAAGTTCTGCAGTTTCTGAAATGGAGATGGTAGAAAATGTACACCTATCTTAAGAGACAGAGTTAGGAATGTAATCATAGTCACAGAAATTCCCAAGAATAATGAAAGCCAATGATATTTTGATCAAATGATAGGTATTTATAGAATTTTTAAAAAAATTACTTTTTTCCCGAGTCAAATAATTGGACAATTAAAATGGAAAAATCAGAATCACAGAAGGTTACATTTAGAAGTTTTAGTTTGTTGTGTGAGAGACAATTATCAATGGAACTTTCCCTTTAATTGCATTCCTTTATTTGTCAAAATAAAGCTACTTTGTTTTATTTTCCCATAAAAACAAAGAATGTTAATTTAAAACATAGAATAAATGAATCATATACTTTATCAGAATCATTTCCATAAAATTCAGTAATGCATTATTTATTTTATTTCATTACTCTCGTCATAAATCAAATTTGCATTTGCTGAAATTAACCTGGTGAATTACATTTTGAATTTAATCTGCAAAGCATTGCAATCTAACTATTAAATAAAGTGAACAAAAACTTTATTTCATCTGAGGCTTGTTCACTTCTATTATTGGTAAACCAAGTTATTTCAAAGTACTGGGGAATTTAGAAGCAACTAGCAAATAATTGGCTATCCAATTTTATATTAATATGGGTCAACAGCTTGTAGCTCACATTCACAGCAGAATAATTTATCTTGACCAGTAATATACCAAACATTGCCATGGTTCAGAAATATCTTGAAATGAGTGCATGCCTAAAATTTGGACTATGGAAACAATGTCATTCTGCATGTTAAATGTGTTCCCCAAATTCTTTCATGTACCCATGATGCAAACTCTCAGTGAGATTGAAAGATACTGGGTTTAACACGGAAGATGAAGATGGCTGCAACTGATAGTAATATTGGATTTGAAGATGCTTAATGGATCTATTTTTTTTTTAAAAAGATACATTTTTCATTGTAGTAGCTCAGGAAAAATGGCTGCAGAAAGCAACAACCAGTGACCCAGTGCATTGGTGTGCATGCGCATGCTGTATATTCATTCCTGATTCAATACAGAATAGCCAGTTGGAATGAAGGAGTTTGCCTAAGAGGAAAGCAAGCATATTAGATAAACTGAGCTAGCACAAGTAAAATAAAACCCAATACTTTTGGCACATAGGAAAAGATAGTCAGAGGCTGACTTCTTGGTGAACTGGAAAGAGGAGATACAGTTAGTGGCTTCTATTTGTGCATTAGTCTGATTAGACTACGACAAACTGCTTTCTAGATCAGAAAGAAATATACGTGTTACACAATCCATGGTCAGAAAGAAATATTTTAAATGTTACACGGTCCATGTTTGCTGATAAACAATCTTTTTCTTTACCAAATTTCTTGTAATTGTAGTTCCTGTCACTCTTGCATAGGAGAATGAAATGTCCTACTCAGTCAATATAAGGAAGGTCTTGTAGATCATTTAAGAATATGAATCTAAATATATCTTTCCATAGGTATTCTAGAGCATGCCACACACTATTATCAGCCAAGCAATTTTTTTTCTTTTGAAGACACCAACATTAACTTGCATGTTTTACAATGCACTTTTCATGTGATTTTCAAAATGATTTTGAAATTGCTCTCACAAGAGTTAAATCAAAACTCTTCAGCACTAGTCATAATCATGAATAGACTGTAAATATTAAATATCTTATTTGAAGTTTAAGAACACTACTAAATGAATCAATATATAAAACTACAATCTACCTGTTCCTAGTACCATAACTTAATTTTAATAAATATTAATACTAGTAATAGAACTTGAAATTATTTTTAAAATTCTATCACAGGTATGCAAAAACATAATTTTATCTAATTTTATCTAACATTTCTAAGCAATTATATTTGAATTATCAATAACTATGACACAAGCAGAACTAATTCTGTGCTGGTCCATACAGCTTCTATGGGCTTGTTTTGCTTTGCAGGTCAAATTTCCAAATGAATGCTTCCAGTTGTGTTGAGCCTTCTGTCTGTGTTGACCCAGCAAAACAAAAAGATACCAGGAAAGAGAAGAGTTCATTAAATTAATCAGTAGGACGACAAAATAAACCGAATTTCATCAATTATGTTTTGTTCCCTGCAAGAAACAGAAGTCATATTCAGAATGTTTTAAAACACTATTTCTATGGGCTATGTTGGAACAAAATTCAAAACGTTAGTGTTAAACAATGTTTCTTGCTTCTTCATTTTTTTTACAATAGATAGGATTTCTGCAGAGTGCTCCCACCAGTCAATTTACAGAGAAGGTGATCAAGGAATGATTTCAGTATTCTAAATTCCAATTGCAAGCAACAAAAGCAACAGTTAAACAAACTTTTATTTTGTTATTATTTATTTTGGTATTATTTTGAAAAAAAATTATAAACAGCACAACTATAAAAATACAATTCGCTAGTTACTAGCTTCTCTACATTTGGCAGTCTGTCTACAAAGCCCAACAAACAAGCAAAAAGAACGTAATTGTTTATTGACCAATGTACTTCCTAAACCTTAATGCCTGAAGGATATAACAGCACCGGAAGTTAATTGTGGAAGGCTAAAACACTCAAAACAATATCCCATTATTGTCCCAAAGTCAAAACAAAATGCTTTAGCATCAAATGTTTGAGCTTAGAACATTTTAAGCTCCGAACGTTTTGTACATCCCTCTAACCCAGAAATTGAATACTATCATGTCTCTTTCAAACTGAACATATTTCAGGACCAATGAGCAAGTGCTTATAAAACATGCAGCAATCTTAGAACTATTTAGGAAATTCCAATTTCTGCATAGCTGATCTCATAATATTATTGGAAACAAAAACTTAAGTATAAATGGATTCTAGATACTGAGAAAAAAATATTCAACTTAAGTTATTGTTCTTAAAAATCAACCAATCCTAGTTTATCATTACAAACAATATAACTAATATAGACAAAGTCCTTCGGGAGAAGGGCGGTATATAAATTTAATAAATAATAATAATAATAAATAATAAAGTAAAT
>JANHZT010008169.1:26491-36707 GCA_032468215.1 Stegonotus admiraltiensis | reverse complement strand
CTTTCCAAGCAGTCTCCATGTTTCCATTGTCTGTTTCCCCACTTGGAGCAGAACCCAGAGGATATTTCTTCCAACACATTCACCCATAAGCAATTATAAAGGTTTATTAAAAATGTTTTCCAACATTTAAAAATGCACTGATAACCAATATTGCATCATTGTATCTGGATATTTTTCCCTGTGTTTCCCCAAATGTATGGGATTTTTGAGTGGTGAAAAGCTTTACCATCTGCCTGCTCCCAAATTCGTATGAATAACATTCTTAGAGGAACAGTATGGCACCTAAACTATGTCAACAGATGAAAGATGGCAGAGGACACCTTTACAGGCTATGGGACATTGTGTAGCCTCAGGAGGTCTGCTTTCCAAGATGGGAGCAGGACAGAGCAGACCCAGAGCCACTTTGGTTTAGCAGTTAAGGTACCAGGCTAGAAACCAGGAGATGGTGAGTTCTAGTTCTACCTTTGACATGAAAACTGGGTGATTTTGGGCCAGTCACTCTTTCTTAGCCCAAATCATCTCACAGGATGGTTCTTGTGAGAAACCACAGGATGGTTCTTTGTGGGAAAATAGGAGGAGGAAGGAATATTAGGTTTGCTCACTTCCCTGAGTTAGTTATAAAAATAATAAAGGTAGGATGAAAAAAAAAACCCAAATAAATAAATGAATAACTAAGTACAATGGCCAGTAGAGCTAAAGTAAAAACTAATTTGATGACATCAAATTAATTAAATACTATTAATATGATTTCTTTCCCTGTATTTAGTACCTCCTTCATGTATTCACACTGGGAATGACAGCTGGAAACAACATTCTGAAGGCTTTGAGGTTCAAACCCAAGAATGAAGAAAGCACATTACTTGATGATTTAAGTAGGGGAGTTAATAGTCCTTTTCAGAGTCTTACCAGCCTTTTGTTTTTTCAACCCTTTTTTGAACATTTCAATTCCTATCCGTGCCAATTATGTTAGCATCTTGTCAAGGAGTCACCTCTAGACAATGGTGAAACTTCCTGGGAGAAATATCTGGGTTTTAATTTGGGGGATGTTTGAAGAGTTTGAATTAAGAGTTCATCCAAAATGACCACATTTCCCTGGGAAGAACTGTAAATTCTAAGATGGCGACTGTATTCTGTATAAAGCTGTTTAGGCACTTCATATAAAAAAATGCAGGAAAGCCCAACTACTTTACTACAAATAGAGATATTTTTCAAGATAATTCCTACTTACTCTAACTTGTTCAGTGTTATTCTACAATTCAGGTTATATTTGTGTAGCACATAGTATTGGTCCCTAAAGACAAAAGGCAATGTATGAAGCAATGCACAGACATAGTGAAAGCAAAGAGGGTTTGCAAGGATAAAAGATATAGGGGGAAAATGTTGATTTTAAACTAAATTTAGTGGATTCCTTTTCTTAACTCATTTCTCTGGTTCACTGTTTTTTTTTTTTAAATCCTCTCTGGTCTTTGTGTTCTCTTACCCTGAAAGGGATTAACATAATGGGTGTGTATACAGTCATTAATAGAACCACTTGTGTTCACTTTTAAACAATTCAATTCTGTATTTTTCTCTAGGCAGAAACCATTTTCAGTGGGAGATGTTAAGTATCCTGTTTATGTTTGACTATGTTGGGAATTAGTAGGTTCTACTTTTATTGGAAGCTTTGAAAGAAAGGTCATACCAATTCTGTGTCTATAAGAAGGTGGACTCAGTAATCTGTGACACATCTTTTAATTCAATAAACAAAATAAATACTATATTTCACCAGAATTTTGACCAAAAATAATAGCCCCTGAATATGTTCTTGACATATATTTATCAGTCCAAAGCTAATTGCTCAGTTTTGAGACATTTTTCCTTAATCATCTTATTCCCACTTTTCCATTTCATTTTTTTACTTAATATCCAGAGAACCAATTTTTATACACACACACACACACACACACACACACACACACACACACACACACATGAAAAGCCAAGGAAATTTTAGAAAGAACTAATTAAAGCAAACTGGATTCAGTTAAATCTTTTGAAATCAACATCTTAGAGCACGCAGTAATGGAAATATTTAGAAGAACTGATGACATACTTAGTAACAATGCGACTATATATAGCTGGGAATGGGGTTAAACTCTGAATAAAATGTCAGGCTGAGCAATGTTCAAATTATGATGATTTTCAAATAATGAGCTAGCTGTGACATATATTCAGGAGAAAGAGCACTACAACTATATATAGGACTTATTCAGTACTGCTCTAAAGGAAAGTGTATAAAAGAACATGAAACAGAAAAAGAGGATTTAGATTAGAACCTGCTTGTTGAGGTGGACTTGCACAGTCAGAGTATTTTTTTTGTGTCTATCACTAAGGTACTCCTGCTGTTCAAGCCATTCATAAAATAGGGTTGCAGGTAAATCAGGGTTTTTGGGGCTGCATTTGCAATTGGCCTTGCAGTTGTATTCAATTTAAAAGTGAGGTTCAAAAAGCATCAATTTTATCAAATGAACTATTAAATTAAGACTATAAAAATAAACATTGCAGTTAATAATGATTATAAGAGTATAAGCCCCCCATTCAGGAGCTTAGGCCAGTATACACAGTGACAGTCTACTTAATTGCCTTTTCCCTTCCAAATATACTTAATACGCCGTACTGTGACTTTGAAAGTCTCCCTGGACCTTCAAATGCCACTAAAAATCATTTGCAGGGTCTTCACTGAGGTCTTAAGGATCCACCCATCATTTTGTGGCTCTAAGAATTACAGTCAGTTCCTTGAAATGTCATCTTGGCTCTCACATTAGCAAGCTGTCCCTCTCCCTCCTCCTACCCAACTTTTATCAAATCTAACAGAGATATCATACGGATACCTTTACAAGTTTGCTCCTTTCAAACTCCCTGAATTTATTTCTTCTACGCTTTTGCTGCGTTCAATCATTGTCCCCCACCTATACATCCATATTCTAGTCCACTTTGTGCTTTTAAGTAGGCTGTGTTCAGAAATTCAAAAGCCAGATCAAAATTAATCTTTCCAAAAAGTTTACACGAAGTCGGATATAACTACCTCCTCTAATAGATCACCAAAAATTACAGCCTGTAGAAGAGAAGGGGCATAAAAGAGGAAAGGAGTAAAAAAGGGAGAAGAGAGGAAAGGAAAGAATAAGAACAAGCAAAATCAGATCAAGAAAATGTACAGAATTAGTCAAACTGGAAATAAATATTTTGCACACTCAAAGTTGATCTATTCAACAGGTGCCCAAATGATGGTAGAGACCAAAATAAATAAATAAATAAATAAATAAATAAATAAATAAATAAATAAATAAATAAATAAATAAAGCAAGCCATTTTTAAAAATCATAGCTTCTTCTAGAAAAACATACTTTTTGATCTATCATTCTCCAATTTGTCCCCACAAAAACAACCCGGTGAGGTAGGACTGATAGAGAGAAAATGATTGGCCCAAAGTCATCCTGTGTGCTTTCATGGCTGAAAGTTGACTAGACTAGACTACTACCTGTCTTCCTAGTCCAACCCTTAAGTAACATTAAAAAAAAATACTTAATGGGGTTGCTGGAGTCAGTGACTTTGCAATGTTATTTATAGTCATTTTTAAAAAAAGAAAGAATCATTTTTTGTTCTTCATTAATTTGTGCAGAATGAAACCTGCCTTTACAATCTATTGTTTCAAACTGAATATCCTACATTCTCCAGAACATATTTTTGACCAGAAGGTAGCAATTGTTAAGTTTCTCTCCTTTTTGAAAGATGTTTCTTTAATATTGCCTTGCTTCTTGCTCCTCCTTAAATTACTTATTTTTCATAATTTATTCATAGAATTATGAATTGCATGAATTATGTAAATATTCATGTGTAAATTCCATTAAAGGACTTTATTTGACAAAACATATTTGATACATGCTAATTCAATGCATTGTTTCTATCCACAGGTTTATCGCACTAAGGAATTAATGTGCATGCTCCTTTCTTCCCTTGTTATCAGTTTGAACTCAATTCTCTTCTTAATGTGGATCATTTTAATTCTTTAATATTTTATCTTGTGGTTTTTGATTGTAAGCTTCCTACTGTCGCTTCGACGCCAGATAGGTGGCATATAAATATAATGAATAAATAAATAAATAAAACAGCAAGGAGGGTTTGCAAGGGTAGAAAAATGTTGATTTAAAATAAATTTGTCGAATTCCTTTTCTTATCTCATTTTTCTGGCTCATTGTTCCTTTCTACTCTTTCTGTAAGTTTGCTTACCCTAAAAGGAATTAACATAATGGGTGTGTATATAGGCATTAGTGGAACCACTTGAGTGTGTTCCTTTTTAAACAATTAAATTCTGTGATTTCTCTAAGCAAAAACTGTTTTCAGTGGGAAATGTTAAGTATCCTGTTTCTGCCTGACTGTTGGGAATTAGTAGATTCTAACTCTTTTATTGGAAGGTTTGAAGGAAATGTCATTCCATCAAAAATAGCAGATTTCTGTGTCTATCAGGAGATGGACTCAATAATCTGTGATGTAACTTTGATTGAATAAGCAATATAAGTACTATATTTCACCAGAATTTTGATCAAAATAATAGCCCTTGAATATGCACTTGACATATATTTATCAAACCAAAGTTAATCACTAAGTTTTAAGACATGTTTTTCTTAATCATCTATTCCCATAGTTCCATTTCATTTCTTTTTCTTAACATTCAGAGAACCAATTTATATATGTGTGTGTGTGGAGGGAGAAACAAATAGAGACTTAGGCTATGTATCTAAAAAAGAAAAGCCGAGGATATTTTTTAAAGATCTAATTAAAGCAAACTGGATTCAGTTAAATCTTTTGAAATCAACATTTTAGTGGACAGAATAATGGAAATATAAATATAAACTCAATAAATAAATAAATAAAATAAAATAAAAGCTAGCTATCAAAACCCAACCAAAACAAGCCCACTCAATGAAGACAACATTTTTTATTTAAACATTTCATTGAAAAGAATATAGCTTCACATTATGAGGAAAAGAAACCTTAGAGAATAGGGAAAAGGGAGAGAGAGATTGAAACAATTAGGCAGCCATTTACTTATTTTTTGCCAAACCTGCCAGCAATTAAATTACAATCTGAATGATACACACTTAATGCAGCTTTTCTCCTGTATATCTTTGCTTTCTGGCTTCTTTTTATTTTTTTAAGAGAATTAAAACAAACATTCAGACTCCAGGGGTGACATGTAGATAATGACTTTTGAATTTAACACAGATACACCAGTAGATATCCCTCTCTTAGTTAAAGTTAGCAAAGAGCTGTAGTAGGGATTCTTGAGGGTTTTGATATTTGCAAATTCCTGCCTGAAATTATTCAAGACACATGTTGGAGATTAATCCATGGGAATGCAAATATACTTATCGATCAAATGTTGCACATGCCTGCATGCTATAAAACTGCTGCCTACAATCTAGAACATATCAAAATAGCCATTAAAGGGAAATGATGATTGAATTTAAAATAAAATTCATGTTGAAATAGCTACAACGGGTTTTCAGAAAGATTTTGATCTTAATGCTGAAACAAAAACACTAAAAGTGATTTAGAATGGGCCCTGAAGAAGATTTACGAAGCTTGATTCAGTCATATCAGTAGTCCTTACTTAGCAACTGCCTTGTTAAGTGACTGTTACAACAGTGTTAAAAAATTGACTTAGCAACCAGCCCTTACACTTATGATCTTTGCAATGTCACTCTGCTTTTACTTTCAATTATTTTTGAATTATTTATCCTATACCAAGATGTCCTAAAAGAGAAAGAATCCCAGGTCAGCTGAAGGAAGTAGGAAGAAGAAAGGAAAATTGAAGTAAAATGGTAAGGACAATCACCATCACTTTGATTATCCTCTTTCCCCAAAAATAAGACATCCCCTGATAATAAGCCCAATTGGGCTTTTGATTGCATGCACTAAAATAAGCCTCCCCCTGAAAATAAGCCCTCCCCAAAAATATTTAAATGCAGAGCTAGAAATCAGGTAAGATGGCAAGAGGAGCACCATTTTGCTTCATGTGCCCCAAAATAATAAGACCTCCCCAAAAATAAGGCCAAGCTCTTATTTTGGGGTTCAAAAAAAATAAGACAGGGTCTTATTTTCGGGGAAAACCAGTTAACAACTAAGTGGCCAAAGCCAATTGGGGTTGCTCAGAACAAACTGTAATCTCAAAAGGGGAAGGAAGGATGGTTATGAGGGACTATTTCTGTATTACTGTATATACATTTTAGAAAATAGCGATACTGTCCCTTCAACAAAAAAAATAGATCAGAATGGATAGTTAAAATCTTCAATACCATTAAAAATGAATGACTTCTTCCCTTCTTAAAGGAGCAGCTGAAAGGTTTGATACATCCTTAGTATGGGCAAGGATTTGTGGCCTTTCTGATCTCATCTAAACATAATAATAGAATTGGGAAGGACCTTGGAAGTCTTCTAGTCCAAACCCTCCTGCTCAAGCAGGAGACCCTATACCATTTCTGTCCAGTGTCTTTTTAAAAGTCTCCAGTGATGGAGCAGATACAACTTTTGAAGGCAAGTAGTTCTACTGGTTAAATGTTCTCACTGTTAGGCAATTTTTCCTTAATTCTAGGTTGTTTCTCTCCTTGATTAGTTTACATTCATTGCTTCTTGTCCTGCCTTCAGGTGCTTTGGAGAATAAGTTGTGGCAGCCACTTAGATATTAGATAGCCACCGCTATCATGTCAAGACTTGTCTGGCTCCCTTATTTTGGTTGCCATTTCCATATCTCTGCTTTCCTTGGATTTTTCTTTAAGCAGCTTTAATATATAATCCTTCATCTATACTTCTGATATTCAACTTCATGCCAATATCAAGGGTAGGCTACTATAGGTTGATACATCTTCACGCTATCTACATGGTTTGTAAAATAGTGATTTGTTTCCCCCCTTTCCCGATAAAGGTATTAGTTTTTGATGGACATGATAAGCAATGCTTTAAAAGCAGAGTTGCCGCTTATTTTAAAATTAGATTTTTTTAAAATCAGGGCAGGCTAATTTTAATTACAGATAATATAGATTCAGAAATTAAGCCACCTTCATTAAAGCCGCTTCCCTGAAATCCAACTATAATTCAGCGAGACAGAGACAATATTGACCTTTTATATGGGACATTTCATGAAATGTTTTGATGGTCTGAATCAAAAGTTCTTGGGATTACATTAAACTGTGTCTTGGGTGCCATCTCTCATACTGAAGTAGTGCAGCAGAGTTCAAATATGCGCTTACACACTTGCCTTTTAAATTATTCATGTCCTTTTCATTAGCAAACTCAAAAGTCAGTTGAAAAACTTAGTAAAAATTTTATGAAAGCTGCAGGACCATAATGATGTGACTTTGGATTCCAAGGTAACAACCTTGGGCCAGATATTTCCTGTTCTCAATAAAAAAAGCATATTTAAAAATTTACATCCCTGAAAGGACAATGCCGGCAAACAAAACATAAGCATGCATTCCGGCATTCCAGGTTGGATGTCTGTCATTCAAATTGTCATGCCACAAGCAATTCCGATACAATCGAGAAGGAAAATGAATTTAGTTGGATGGGTTTATACAGGATGATATCTGCATGAGTGACAGATGTTTGTGCCCCAGCAACTTTATGCTCATTCAATTTTTATTAGAGAACAATTGCGTGTCTAATATCTTTTTGATATGTTCAACATGTTGCAAATTCGTATGTATATGCCCCCCCCCCCCCAAATTAAGAATGAAATCTTTGGCATTAGCAGGGTTTTTTTTGCCTTGGAATGTTCTTAATAAAAAGTCATTTGGACAGCACTGACTGGGCAGATATGTGCAGTGGTCTGTGTATTCTCAAACTGCTACATATTATGTCTTCATGGTTCAGAGAAAATGTTATACAAAGTCTCCAAAGTATTATCAATCGTCAAGGGTACAATATCATCTGTGTTATAAATTGGGAAGTTTTATTAACACATTAATGACTCAAATGTGCTCCTTAAAATGTGGACCTATATTGGTAGAGTGGCAAGTATTACTTTTTCTTTTCTTTTCATGTCATTAGGCACTCAGGTTTGTGTTGTTTTCATATATTAATGTATGTAATTCATGATTCTTGTGATTCTTCTTCACATGACAAGAAATCAATAATGAGATGCCAGCTGATGAAAGAGTTCATTAAATGATGATAAAGTGGTTGATTTGATTGTGTTGCTGCTGCCCTAGTGGGTGGGGTGGATTTTTATGGCCTTTTATTGTATAGTAGAGTTTCAAAAAAAATTGTAAGGCGCCTGAAGTCAACAATGTGTGAATTGGATGGCTATATAAATTTCTTTAATCAATCAATCAATCAATCAATCATCAATCAATCAATCAATCACTCAATCTTTCTGAAAACTTCTTGATGCTTTTGATGCTCTAGTTTTCATTATCCCACTTCTCCTTGCTTATTAATATGATCAAATTATCATATTAGTTTAGACGGCTGATTTGTAAATCCCAAATTGGTTTTACTTTGGTCTTGCTTAATCTGTGGGAAAAAACACCTAAATTTATCCAAAATTATGTTTGTTTGTGAATTTTTACTTTTTTAGAGGAATTGACAATTTCAATAGTTATGTTTCCCTGCATGCTGTTGTTGCAGTTGTGCTGGATTGTAATTTGAGTCAGATGCAAATTGTCAGCAAGCAAATTCATATGGCACAGACATGTACTTTAAATGTGTCTCTTAATTGTGAATAAAACATTACCCTTTTAATTGCAATTGCATCGTTTGACAGAAGCTTGTGAAGTTCTATAAATAGCACTAGATGGTATTAACACAGTATTTTGATTTGTTGAAGAAACTTCACAGATTTTTAGGCAAGCTCTGGCACATCAGAAGAAAAATATTTGGATATGGATGGCTGCATTTTCCACTAACAGAAACTTTGCATGAAAAGGAGATGTCTTCTGCATATAAGTTTCATATATTTCTATTGGTGGAAGATAGAAAAGAATTAAGGAACATGTGCTGCATATTGCAGATTTCACCCTGGCATCTACAGCTATGATTGAAAACAACTGGTCTGAAATCTTGCAGATCTGCTTCTACTTTTCACAATACTGAATCAAATAAACTAATGAGCTGGATCCAATTAATTGCCATCCTTCTTTCACAATCCTCATGGTTTTAGCTTGTAACTTTTGTATTATCTTCAGCTCAAGAGGTTGGAAGCTAGACCAAAGTTTTTCAGGTTATTTCATAAGTGGAATTGAAATTCAATGCTCAATTTTTGTGATGGTACAGCAGTTCAGAATTCTGCCTACTGTATCACAGGATATTTCTGGAGGTTTTTACAGTGGTTGCAAAATATGTAGTGATTGGTTGGCATGTTGTATCATTGGAGTTCTTTGAACTTGGTTGGAAAACAAAAAAAATACTGACAATTGGAGAGGATCCAGGAATTATTTCATTAATTCTAAATTTGACTTGATACATTGAGTTGTTGGTTTCTTTTGTCCATAGAGCAGCAAGAATGCCAAGATTGAATATATCTGAAATTGAATATTCTTCATACAGGTAGTCCTTGTCTTACAACAGTTTGTTTAGTGACTGTTCAAAGTTACAATGGCACTGAAAAAAGTGACTTAGGATCATTTTTTGCATTTATGACCATTGCAGCCTCCCTATGGTCATGTGATTTACATTTGGATGCTTGACAACTGCTTCATATTTATGATGGTTGCACTGTCCCATGGACATGTGATCATCTTTTGTGACTTTGACAAGCAAAGTCAATGGAAAATCAGATTCACTTAACAACCATGTGTCAACTGTCCAAAGTAGTGAACCCAAAATAAGGAAAGAATCTCAGGAGCTTTGAATTTCCAAGAGTAAAACTTTATTGGATGCACCATTTGGGTACTGAAGAAACAAAACCAGCTCTGGTTTTACCGCCCAAATGCATGCCTAGTTAAACAATAGCTTCCTCTTCTCCCCACCCTTGTGTGATCACATTGTCCAATTATGAGTCCTTTTCTTATGGGAACAGTCCATCTCTTTTTCAAGCACCTGCAGTAGTGACCTTGATGGAGGCCAAGCTATCATGGTCCACGCACACATTCTTAGCATTCTCGTTTATTTATTTATTTATTTATTTATTTATTTATTTATTTATTTATTTATTTATTCAATTTATATACCGTCCTTCTCC
>JANHZT010008166.1:7828-17843 GCA_032468215.1 Stegonotus admiraltiensis | reverse complement strand
GGCAGCCACAGCCACTCGGTCTTGGAAGGATTGAGTCAGAGTCTATTGTTCCCCATCCAGACCTGCACAGCTTCCAAACATCGGGACATCACTTCAAGGGCATCATTGGGGTGGTTCGGGGTGGAGATGTACAGCTGAGTGTCATCAGCATACTGATGGAATTCCACCCCAAAACCACGGATGATCTCACCCAGTGGCTTCACATAAATGTTGACCAGAAGGGGAGAGAGGACCGACCCGTGTGGCACCCCACAAATCAGGTGCCTAGAGGACGACCTCTGCCCCCCTGCCAACACAGACTGCTACCGGTCAGGGAGGTAGGAGAACCACCGTAAAACAGTGCCCCCCACCTCCAACCCCTCCAGCCGGTGCAGCATGATACCATGGTCGATGGTATCAAAAGCCGCTGGGAGGTCCAATAGGACTAGGATAGAGGAACAACCTCCGAACTACTTACAATTTCCAGTACTGGTTCTCCAGAACCTGTCAGAACCTGCTGGATTTCACCCCTGGTCCAACATGTGTTCATTTATAGTGATATGTATAGAAATATTTGTAACATCCATATCTTACTCCTCCTTCATCAGTAGCCTGGGAGAATTTGCAATTATTGTATGTTATTTTGTTCAGATTTCAAACTCATTCTTTTTGTTGTTCAGGTAGAACTTTGGGGAAAGAATAATTCTGAGCCAAAGTGATTAAATTTAGAAATACTGATTTATCAAATACTATCAAATGTTTAATGTCTTACTATTTAAAAAAGAAAAAAGAAACCACACACACCAAGCAAAAGTTTGCTGTCAACAAATCAGTACAGTGTGATTACAACTGAAAAGGAAACAGAGTCTTCCTTATCCTCTTTTCCTTTTCTTTCATTGTTAAAATTTTTCTAATCTGATGGCAACAGCATTCAGCATTTCTTGAAATTGCAGATTCTTCCTGTGACTAGTGAAATGCAACTTCCTCTTGAAAAAAATAGCTGAAATCTGACATTTTTAACTTGATGAATTAAGAGAATTGAATTTCTGTGTAGGCAACTTTTAGTGAGCATCTTTAGGGCTCATTGTCATTTCAAATATAAATAAGTTTTGTTGTACACAAATTGGGTTTTGGTAAGTCATCAGCTCTACATAGCAAAGCAATCATACAAAAACAATTCTTGCTACTATTCTGTTTGTGAAAGAAGTTTTACTTAGACAATAAGGCATTTCTTGATTGGTCGTTAATTGTTTCCATGTGTTGTTCAGTATAGCTCACCACTACAAGAGGTCTTTGTCTAAGTCAATCAGATGCTTGGAATAAACCGTATATCACGGCAAAGCAATGTAATAAGTTATCTTTAAAAATATTGGCTTCATTTTATGAATGATGGACCTCTCCTATTAGCTTCCTTGGGTATTCTTATTTGTACCAGACTGAGAACTTTATGTCCTCAACATTGCTTTTCTTTGGCTACTGAACTAATTTATAGTTTTATAGTTTCACTGAGTCCAGTTGCCATGAAAACAAATTCTGAATGAGCTAACAACAACAAAATTGAGTGTGAGAAAGCACTAGCTAGATGCCTCTTTTGGCATCCCATATTTGTTAGGTTGATGGACTGGGCAATTCATTCTGTGTTCTTTTTGTTTTGAAACAGTGACAGAAAAAGCAACTGGAAATTGTTTCTTCTGGAAATTTATTTTCCATTTAAATCCACTGCTTGTGTTGATAAAGTTTGTAGCACAGAATAAGTGCATCCAATAAAACTTTACTCAATAAGTCATGGTCAAACAAACTACGGTTAGGAAAATGTGTGAATCATGTTAATAAAGTACTCTGTAGGAGGTTATACTGTATCTATAAGGAATGTAATTAAATATATGTTTGGCTTTATTCTTCTGCCACTGTTCCTCTGCACTCTTAACAACAAATTTCTTGATCACACACACCTTACATATTAATGTGAACATAATTCTTATTGTAAGAGAAATTAGGTGCACAGTTCTTTAAACAATGTCCAACAATTATTAATGAGAATTGTAAATACACAAAAATGAAAAGAATTATGGTGCTGGAACCATTTTGTAATTCCATACTCAACTGAACTGAAATAAATTCTCTATCATTTTCAGGGATATAGAAATTAGGAAATCAAGTTTTTCAAATCAATGTTTCCTCTAATTTGCTATGTGTATTAAAATATTTTGTGCATCTTTCCCAAACCAAGGACAAATTTGGGCATCGAAATATGACTAAATTGTAAATACATGTAACATGCTTAAATGCTGTAAGTAAATATGTATGTATATGTATGTGCATATGTATATATGTGTGCATGTGTGTATATGTGTGTGTGTGTGTGTGTAATAAAAACTAGAAAATATAGCAGTACTTCATAAAGAGTCATAAAACTTATATCTCCAAGTCATTTTTTTAGTCCCAATTACTATTCCTTGCGGTTGTTTTGTCATTAGTTTTTAGAAATGGCTAGCTAGATTCATATCTAAAGCAAGACTAGAATTTACAGTCTCCTAGTTTCTAGTCTGATGTCTTAACTACTATCTCAAAATAGATAGTTCTCCCTCTTTAATTTTTCCCATTCTTCCCTTCTCTGGATATTCAACTCCTAATTTAACAATTATTAATATAAAATTTTACTTTTTTATAATGTTAGCAGCAATCATAAATCTTGTGTGAACTCAAACTCAATAGATATTAATTAAACCTCTTTCAGAGGAGGAAGGGAAACTGCATAAACCTTCCTGGGTATTAATAGTTAGCAACAGTGTTTTCTGTTGGAGAACAAGCTTTTCATCAATGGGAAACATTTGCTTCAGTAGTTTATGAAGGACAGCCTACAATGTGCTTGATTTCCTCCAGAATCTTTTGCTGAATATTTGCTACATTCTTCTTTGCTGCAATAAGCAATTTTTCAATCTCTTCAACAGAATAGCTCAACTTGAAAGTGGAGAATTGGTCTCTATATTCAGCAATTTCACCTAAAAATGAGACAGAATTTAATTTTTTTAAAAAATTGAATTAGGAGGCAGAAAGTACACAGATTATCTGAATTATAGAAGAAAATGATATTTCACCAAAAGGAATTATTACAGTCTAGCAAAATAAAAAATGCTGGTCATCACCAGGTTTCAATCACCTTTAATCTTCCTTGGATAAAGTAAATGTTGTTTGGAAAGTATAAAATTAAATAAAAATAATTAGTGCAAAGGGGCACTACATTTCAGAGGCAGCTTTAAGCTGCTTCCTGAAGAATATGGTTCGTTCATATTTAAGAGTAAGAAAGCATGCTCTTTTACTTCACTTATTTTTGGACTTCCAGATACTTTTAATATTAGAAAAGCCTTCCAATTAGGTAGCAAAAATTGCTAAAAGATTTTTATATACGGATGCTAAAAGGCTTCTTCAGTCCTGTCAGATCTCCTAGGTAAACCAGACAGAAATGTGACAAAATGAACTAATTATGTCTTTTTGCAAGTTTACATTTATAGAATCTTGCAAATCTAAAGGCACAAACTTCCTGCCTCCACTGTTAACATGTCCATTAAGGCAAGTCTTTCCTAAATTTCTTTCCCTGGTTGGGTTCCTGCTTCTCTTCCCTGTTTGCTTTCTAGGCAGCATTTCATTCTTTCTTTCCCCACAATAATTTATAGATTACGTTACAAGCATGTTGAATTACTGATCATGACTTTCAGGTGAGCTACATAATTTGTTTTAAACAATCATGGTATCTCTTTATCAAAGAGAAAAATCATGTGCCAAGGCATTGCCAAACCTGAACACAGAGACCTAGCAAACTCTACAACTAATCAGATTTAAATTGGACTATTATAAAATAGTCCAGATTATAAAATCTTAGGAGGATTTCGGAGCCAGGAATATTCATATTTCAAAAGATTCTTACCCAGATTTTGGCCACCACCAACAAATCAAAATATTTGACATTATAAAACCCTGTTCTGAGTTACTAAAGAGGGTTTAATTCTGTGAAACATTTTTATAGAAAAACAGAGAGAATAAAGAAAATACGGCATTAGAAATGAAAATATGTCAAAATGATAGATACAAGAATTAGAGAAAAATTGTTTTAGTTTAAGCATTGAAAGGATTCAGGAAATGTAACACATTCAATATTGTTTGCCCCCAATACTTTTTTCACATTTTTCTCAAGTGATTCTCATTTCCAGGTTACCTGGGCAGTTGATTTGGTTGAATAATGGACAATGTATAATAGTTGGCGTGTGTTCTCCTCTGAAGATGTAGCAATCTGATGGACTATCTAGATCTTGTAATGCATTCTCATCTATTTCTGGAAATGGAATTGCGTGTGCTTCACAATATTCAGCAGCTTTTTTAATTGTCTAACCAATGAGGAAAGAGAAAACATTAATATAAATAAATAGTTACTGGCTAATTAGAATGAATATTTATAATTATTTCTTGTGTTGCATTTAGAGTCTAGACTCTCTAAGAACTCAGCCCTGGAAAGAGGAGCATAAGTTATCATGTTTCCCTTCAATAGTCTAGTAATGCCAAAAGTTTTATCAGAACTAGGGAATACCAAAAAATGAAGAAATTATGCTAAAGATTCTCCCATAAGGTAACGGTAAAGGTTCCCCTCACACATATGTGCTAGTCGTTCCTGACTCTAGGGGACGGTGCTCATCTCTGTTTCAAAATCAAAGAGCCAGTGCTGTCCAAAGATGTCTCCATGGTCATGTGGCCGGCATGACTAAATGCGTACAGAACACTGTTACCTTCCCACCAAAGGTGATCCCTATTTTCTACTTGCATTTTTTACATGCTTCTGAACTGCAAAGTTGGCAGAAATGGGGACAAGTAACAAGAACTCACCCTGTTACGCGGCACTAGGGATTCAAACTGCTAAACTGCTGACCTTTTGATCAACAAGCTCAGCATCTTATCCACTAAGCCACCACGTCCCATATATTTCTTCTATAGAAATATATAATTTTATGAAAAGAAGTTATCAAGAGGTAGGTACAGCACTGCCAAGGAAACATCAGGATGAGATTTTATCTAATTCAAATTCTCTCCTATCTGCATTACTTTTCAAGTATAATTTAAGTATAAAACAAATAAGATATGTCATGCTGAATCATGGAAGTGTTATCCTTCAACTGAATTCTAGGCATGCAATATGACTCCTTTATTTTAAAGAATTACCAGAAAAGGATCTCCAGCACTGAAGTCAAAAGACAGAACCAACTTCACCTGCCTCTCAGGACGCAGAACTGATGGATATGCTGCATTTATAGTGAGACCAGCATCAATTAAAGATATGATGGGATTGCTTGTGAGTTCAGGAAATTCAACATCAGCTAATCATGTGAAATGAAAAGAACATTAGTGATAACTCTTTATATACACATCAACAAACTTGTTCAAGTGGCTGTATGGCAAGAAACCTGACATCACTAAATATTTTAACTGAAATCTAACATCACTTGAACTGTCTAACAGTGACAGGAGAACATATGTATGTAACTAGGAGGTAGGCAGAGTGCATTCCTGTAGAAGCATTGCTGTGAATATGCAATGCTTAGAGCATTGAGAACTTAAAGACTATACTCTTGCAGAAGTAGTCAATTAGATGGGACCATTTTTCTGCAAAAGAAATTTGTTGGACAGGTACATTGCCTATAAAGTAAAAAAGGAGGTGGATCTTAATCCAAAGGGGAACAGCTATTATTTTTCCCCTTGGTACCACCTTAAGCAATCCTTCTTGCTTCTCTCTCCTCCATTCTTTTCATGTTTTACATACATTGTTAGATGACATACAGTGCAAAATTTCTCAAACTGAGTATTTTCCAGTTCTTCTATAAGGACATAGGAATAGAAGGCAAATGGGATTTATTTTTATTTTTTTTTATGATATACCCAAGATTTATATATTCTGTGTTTTTAATGCAAGAGTATGCATTTTCTCAGTTGTGATCTTACAGATATACAGTATATAAATTGTGTAGTACAATGATGAAAACTTACAACAATGATACAAGAAATTATTGATGCTTCCCCATGACCAATTTAAAAGGCATAAACATGTTTTTTTCACCATTTTAAGACACTTCTGATGGAAATCATTGGTAAAATCTAAAAGAAATGACAGTGAGAGGTATGGATGAAAAAGATAAAATTATAAAGAGCTGAAATGCGAGTTATTCTCTATTCATTTTTTAAAAAATCTTTGAAATCTACATGTTGCTTTTCTAACACATGGTACTAAATATTAGGAATAAAGAAATGGAACATGAAATATGAAAATATATGCAATATATTTATTATTTGCCAGCATCCTACAAAAAGTATTCTTAACAGCTGCTGGTTATTCCATTGCAATTTATAGTCTCAGAGGTGAAATATTTTCATTTTTCCAAATGACACAGTGTAAAGGATTCCCTATTGGAATCCTTATGAAAAAAATTAAAAGTAGATGTGTCCAAGATAATTGTTCACTTGGAATAGACCATTTGTAATTAAATTGCTATGACAATGAAATATCAGTCTTCTGTAAAAACTTTTAACTATGTTTTGTTAAAACCCAGCCTTTAGTGAATAAATCACTAGAGGACGATCAACACCATTTTTATTGTTGCTTACCACGTTTATAGTTTTGTTTTCCAATACTTAAAGATCTAAATATGGGTTTCATATTATGTTTCATTGTTTGCTATCTAGAACCTGTGAGGTGATTTGTACATCTATTAAAAAAAACACAAAAACATTAAAGAAGCCATGCAGTATGGATAATCATTAAGGTAACTGTTTTCCTGTCTACTGTTTCTCAGAAACTATTCTTTTGCCACTCTGTAAATTATAAAATATTCTAATATTCTATCCTATTGATAGATTGTGTAGGTTTTTGTATTATTAAAAAATCCATTAAATTATAATTGCCCTAAGAGATCATGAGGCTCTGAAAAAGAATGAAGCAATATGGCAACCACTTGCCTCCAAAATCATCATCCAAAGTTTGGAATAATGTCATGTACTCTTCCTTTTTTCTCTGTTCATCTGCAGAATACCAGGTCTCACGTATCTCTCTGATCAACTGATAGCTTTTGCTGGAATTAAAATCTTTATCGAAATGGAAGATGGGAATTTTAGTGAAGTAAGCAGCTTTTATTCAATAAACACATTGCATGTATGAACTCCCCTAAATTTACATTTGGTTTGGGCTAACAAGGAAGCATTTTAATATGGCAAGCCAATTCAGTTCATCTAAATCAGCAAGACTTTCATTTCAATGATTTAGCGTTCAGCAGAATAGACAGAAAACAATTACTAATCATTTAAATATTTAAACCTTTTTGAGTTTAAAAGAAAACTGGGTCAACTAAAGTTGCAATCAGTAACTTTAGGCAGGGATAATTTTTAACAGATAGTAGCAAATTTTATTCAATGGTCTTGGGTACACTTATTTATTTTGACTCTGAAACATTTATAGACCATTCAAAGTTTTAAAAGGAGTTTTCTTCTAATGGGTGGTAATTTTGGTTTCTTAGGGCTGAAATTAATTTTAATTTTCTGGATTACACTATTGTAATAGTCTGGCTTGCATTACGGAAACCTGGTTGGGCTCAGAGGGAGGTGTCCCTCTGACTAAACTTTGCCCACCAGGTTTCCGGGTGCTGCACCAACGGAGGGCCCAAGGAAGGGGAGGTGGAGTGGCAGTTGTTATAAGGGAAGCCCTTAGTCCACGGAAGGTCACTGTTGCACAGATAGATGAATGCAAAACCCTCCGCATGAGATGGGGTCCACAGGGTCAGTTGGGCCTGCTGATCGTGTACCTATCTTCCAGCTGCATGGCAGCGGCCCTGCCTGGCCTACTTGATGCCCTGTCGGGGTTGGTAGTGGAGCTCCCCAGACTTATGGTGCTGGGGGACTTCAATCTGCCTTCCCTGGGCAGGGAGGCGGGGCGGTTCAGGAGTTCATGGCATCCATGGCAGCCATGGACCTGACTCAGATTATTCAGGGACCAAGTCATGAGGGAGGGCAGACACCCGATCCTGTTTTTATCTCGGAGCAGTGGCATGTTATGCTCGGTGGGACGGTATCTGCCATCTCCCCCCTGTCATGGACCAACCATCATCTCCTCTGGTTGGACTTCCAAATGCCACCCCACATTGCTGGGATGTGGAACCAACCATCTGGTTCTGCCCCAGGTGCCTGATGGACCTGGAGAGGTTCCAGACAGAGCTTGGGATGATCCCTCTCTCTCTCTCCCATGCCCCAGTCAAGACCCTGGTGGAGGCCTGGGATAGGGCGGCCGCTGGGGCTCTCAAACGTGTCATGCCTTTGAGGCCTCTGACCTGGCATGGAGCCCGGCTTGCCCCTTGGTATACTGAGGAGTTCTGGGGGATGAAGTGCAGGAGAAGAGGCCTAGAGAGCTGTTGAAGGACTAGTCATTCTGAATCTGACCGAGCCCAGCTAAGATCATTCACACGGTCTTACCTGGAGGCGATGGCGGCAGCGAAGCATACATACTTCTCCACCCTCATCATGTCTGCAGATAATCACCCGGCTGCCCTGTTTAGGGTATCCCGCTCCCTCCTGATCAGAGGGCGGGGGAGGACCATTTGTGGGGGTGAGCCGAGGAGTTTAGTCAACATATGTGGCTCAGATTCAGGACGGCTTGGACTCTGACTGGGCAGGGTCAGACGGTGGGGAGACGGTGGGTCTTGTTGTCTGGGAAGAGTTTGACCCTGTTACCCCGGACGAAGTGGACAGGATCATGAGGAAACTGAGTGTGACCACTTGCATACTGGACCCATGTCCCTTCTGGCTGGTTTATGAAGCTCGGCAGGTGACACACAGTTGGACCCAGGCAGTGATAACAGCATCTTTGGATGGGGGGTGTTTTCCCGCCGCCTTGAAGGAGGCGGTGGTTAGGCCCCTCCTTAAGAAACCTGCCTTGGATCCAACCATTCTGGGCAACTTTTGGCCGGTCTCCAACTTTCGTTTTTTGGCAAAGGTTGTTGAGAGCATGGTGGCATGTCAGTTTCCAGTGGCCCTGGATGAAGCAGATTACCTAGACCCATGCCAATTGGGTTTCAGGCCCAGTTACAGCACGGAGACAGCATTGGTTGCGCTGGTGGATGCTCTCTGGAAGACTTGGGACAGGGGTCATTCCTCTGTCCTAGTCCTATTAGATCTCTCAGCGACTTTTGATACCATCGACCATGGTATCATGCTGCGATGCCTCAAGGGGCTGGGAGTGGGTGGCACCATTTTGTGGTGGTTCGCCTCCTACCTCTCAGGTCATACGCAAGCCATGTTGGCAGGGGGGCAGAGGTCGGCCATGAGGCCCCTCACTTGTGGGGTGCCCCAGAGGTTGGTCCTCTCGCTCCTTCTGTTCAACATTTACATGAAACTGCTGGGAGAGATCATCCTTGGCTTTGGGGTGGGGTATCATCAGTATGCTGATGATACCCAACTTTTTATATACACCCCGAACCAGCCCAGTGATGCCCTCAATGTGATGTCCCAGTGCCTGGAAGCGGTACGGGTCTGGATGAGAAATAACAGGCTTTGACTCAACCCAGCCAAGACTGAGTGGCTGTGGATACTGGCATTTCGGTCCAAGTGAGAAGTTCCAACACTGTCAGGGCACACAACTTGGGCATCCTCCTGGATTCACTGTTGAGTTTGGAGGGTCATATCATGGCCGTGACCAGGGGGGCGTTTGCCCAGGTTCACCTGGTGATCCAGTTGCATCCATACTTGAACCAAGATGCCCTACACACAGTCACTCATACATTAGTCACCTCCCGGATCGACTACTGCAATGCTCTCTACCTGGGGCTGCCCCTGAAGACCACCCGGAGGCTTCAGCTGGTACAGAATGTGGCCACGCAGGTTGTTGCGGGAGGGACCCGATACTCCCATATTACACCTTTACACCTTTCCTGTGCGGCTTGCATTGGTTGCCGGTTGCCCTCCGGGTGAGGTTCAAGGTGCTGGTGTTAACCTATAAAGCCCTTCATGGCTT
>JANHZT010008165.1:0-11372 GCA_032468215.1 Stegonotus admiraltiensis | reverse complement strand
AACCATTTTTTACATGTAAAACCATGTAAAAAATGCTTTCAAAAGGCTCTGACGATCCCAGCTGAGTTGCCTGATCAACAGGCAACTCAGCTGGGATCGTCAGAGCTTGGATCGTCAGAGCCATTTAAAAGAAAAAAAGTTTTTTCTTTCAAATGCCTCTGACGATCCCAGCTGAGTTGCCTGATCAGCAGGCAACTCAGCTGGGATTGCCAGAGCTTGGATCATCAGAGCCATTTAAAAGGAAAAAAAAAGGCTCTGATGATCGCGCGGCTCAGCCGGGCATGGGGGGCAGGGGCAGGGATTTTTGCTACCAGTACTCTGAACTGCCCGCCGCCATCATTACCTACTTGCCCGAGCCGGTATGAACCGGGAGCATTTCACCCCTGATATGAAACCATAATGTTTCTCTGATATATGCTCATCATGTCATTTCTTTTTGGGTAAGTAGTGTTATGAAGAATGCAGAGAAGATATAAGAAATAATAAGTACAGAAGGTAAAAGATTAGATAAAACAAAGAAAAAGAAATATACTAGTTTATACTCAAATAATTGATTATTTGTCCCCATACCTTTATAACTTTCCAAATCTTACTTTCATCCTGTTAGTACAACACTTCATTTTCTATTTTTTTTCTTTAGACTAATTTTTTTAAAGTTTCTGTTTTCAGAATTTCATTAACTTCAGTTATAACTTTTGCTTGTCTCAATATATTCACTCTTTTATCAATTCTTCCGTTTGCCATGCAACATTATATATATAACAGGTAAGGAACTGGCAAGCTATGAGCCAAAGGCCAAATCTGCCCATTTCTTGGTTTTATATAGCCCACAAACTAAAAATGCACAGAAAGTGTGAGCAACAGATCAACAGGCCTGAGGCTCAGCGGAGCTCCAGGATCTGAGGGGCAAGGACAGGACATATTGAGAAGCAGCTTATAAGATTTGTTTGCAAACAGGCCCTGCCAATGTCTGCCATTGTCCTTGGCTGACCTATCACCCTGCTATACCTAACCCTTAAAAGGGGTAAGACGGTCAGAATCTGGTCCTTTATGGAAAAAGTTTACTGATCACTTTATATTAAGTACAGATCTGTTCATCAACTATTCATGTTTTTTTCTTGTTTTTCCATTACTATAGCATTCAGTTTTTATTTTTTCTCCAAATCCCACTTCCATTAACAAAGTGCACAGAAACATACATCTATTTAGAGCAATTTTTGCATACTTTTCCACAGACCACATACAGCCAAACACCATTGCATCTTCATTTGTTGTTTTAAAGTATCTCAGTTTCACTCAATAACGTTTATATCAATTTAAACAGAGTCCTCTGCTTTCATCATTTATGTGTAATTTTTCAGTTGTAGACTCAATTTTTATTATTAAATACAGGAAATTGGCCTTTGATACAGTTAATTATCAATTCATATTCTTTATTTATAATATAATATATAGCAATCACTGTAGGTAAATTGGCTTCTCAGCCAACAGTAAGCCCTCATCTACTCATACATTCATATCCCCAAACAATACATCTTTAATGTCATCAGAGATGGTCCTTATACTTTCAGCCAAAAATACATTAAATGAACAAGATGATAGCACCTAATCTAGTCTTACTCATGGGTCAGTGTTGAATCATTCACTAAGCATTCCATTGAGTTTCATACCTGTTTAGTTCCATTTTGTCCTACGCCTAGACACATTTTGTAACCAGTTTTGAATCTAATGTTCATGCAAAAGATTCTATAATTCAAGCCTATTTACTTTAGCTAAACTTAGTGAATTGCTAAAGAGCAAAAATAGGTCTGCCTATCACCTGCCCATCATAGGGCACAAAGCCAGAATAAATAAAAATTGCTTACTTTTTCTCCTTATATTCTTTTGGTTACAATTCTGCAAAAACATATTACTATATTCATGGTAAATTATCTCTAAATTGCATAAATAATTTTGTGTATATGAGTACATATTTGTGTGTGTATACATATACCAGAGCAGGTATTTATCCATTCACTTATCCATGATTAGATTTCTCTGTTCTTTTGTGGCATATCATCTTTTCACAGATTATTATTTGTCTATGATGCATCTGTGAAAATTTTCTGTAAGTTATAAAAAATGTGATTGGATATGTAGAGTGTTGAGATTTATTCTGTGAATAAAAATAGGTGGTTATGAGAGGGAGGCATGAAATTGGAGTTCATTGGTGAAGAAAAGTTAAGAGTTAATTATTTTGAATGGTAATGTTCCTAGGCTGAATAACTATTCTTAGTACTTCAAGTAATGATAATGATTATAAAGATTTTTTCAAAATAACAGATATGTCAGAAATTCTGTAATTGAAAGAATAATTCTTGCAACATGATGCAAAGAACTAAGAATAATAAAATGTAAAAATAATAAAGTCTCTAAAAAGATCTGAGTGAGAGCAAATCCTTTTAATAATGTCTAATAAATTATAGTACAGATAAATAGAAACAAACAAGCACTTGAATTAGATATAGAGGTCACTTTTTTCTTGAAAGGTGATTATATTTAATCCTCAGTCCATAATTTCCAGAGAAAACACATAAAAGGATAAAGAAAATGAATGAGGAATTGTACTTTTTAAATATTAGATACTGGCCAAACTCTATGTTATCTCAGAATTAATGTAAGTCTTTGAGTGGCAGAAGTAGCATATAAAGAAAGGAAAAATTATTAGAGTCGCACAAATAGTTGGATTATAGAAGAGCTTTTTTCTAAGATTCTTTTAATGGAAAAAGATTATTCCGTGAAGTACCATTTAATAATAGAAAACAAATGGAAAGTCATTTAACATAAAGTTGCATGTGAAAAGATAAGGATAGTCAACCGCAAGAGGATCTAGTGTTTTAAACTACATATTGATTTGGAACCAATGCAGTTTTATTTTGGAATTTTGTATTAAAATATATTACCACACTTCAAATAAAAATATACCTATTGTAAATAGCTATTTTTATTTTGGAAAATAAAGAATTGAATTATTACTCTTGCTTGGGCATATTGCAACTGATTTTTTGGAAGGCAGTTATGAGATACAAATTACTATTGTGAGGCCTTTTATTTCATATAGGCCAGGACTAGCCAACAATCCAGGAGGACCTCTAAGTTGTAACTTGATTCCGTAGGGCTCTTGTCCTCCTATCAAGAGAAAACATTAATTAACCTAAGAGCTTCAATGTACAAAGAACAATTCCATCTTATTTAGATGGAATTTCTTTTTTTGCTCTATATGGATCAAGAAAGTCTTAATATATTGGTCTTACAAGATAGACCATATAGCAAACATAATCAGATAAGCTAATTCTACTTTATTGAGGTTATATTTACAAACTCTTGTATCTCCCCCCTCCCAGTCTCCCAAGAATATCTTTCTGTCTCTGTGTGTGTCTTCTGAGCCTCTTGCCCTGCCCAAAATCTGCATTTTATATGGCTGTTCCCTTGGCTGTGTCTTGTTGTCCAATCTCCCAAGATTATTTTCAAATGATACTACACATTGGGAAAAGGCTGATACAATCTAAGGGTGACTATGTTGTTTGTTAATTTGTTAATTTATTTATTTATCCTTAACTGAGTAGAGTTCAACTAGATCAGGGGTTTCAAATACGTGATGACACATCATCACATGTTGTATTTAGACTTTCCCCCCCTTTGCTAAACCGGAGGTGGGCGTGGTCAGCATGTGACACATCTGGGCCGTGAGTTTGACATCCCTGAACTAGATGAATTGCAAAATACCTTCCATCTCCATGATTTTCTTTGATGAAATAAAACTTTGATTGTTAGATACTTCTATTTTGTTTCTGTTTTAATTTGCAATTTTTATAAATGTGGATTAAAGAAGAGGTAAATATTTCCCCTGTGCAGTCATATCCGACTCTAGGGGGCAGTGCTCATCTCTGTTTCTTAAACTCAGTTAATATACATTTCCTATTTCTCATAAATCCCTGGAATATTAATTTTCATGTAATTTAGTGTAATGGAAGTTCTTGGGTTTTTTTTTCTAAACCAGAGCCATACTATAAAATTCAAAAGATTGCAAGTAAGATAATTTACTAATTTTATTCAGATTTACACTTTATCGTGGAGATGCAATTTAGTTTATATTCCAGCTCTCAACATTTCAACAAATTCCTTTTGAGATCTAAAAAAAATAAAAGTCATTGTTTAATTTATGTTTTCTGAGGAATACTTCTTGAAATATATGACCTCATTTTAAATACTTTTCAGTTTGGGCAAAATATATTGATTTAATGGAACCTCAAAGATCAATAGTTGTGCTCTCATGTTTAACATGCTAAGTGTTAGTATTTTATTCAAAAAATTATATCTCAGCATAAAAAGACACAGTAACACTGACTTTTAATAGTATTTCTTAAGTCTGTATGGGATAATATTAAATGATTATGTGCTATGAAGTCTGTATTGATTCTTAGTGACCACATAGTTAGATTTTCTCCCGGATGATCTGTCACCACCCAACTATTCAAATTTTTGACAGTGCACATATTGCCACTGGAATTGAATCAATTCCTATGTTGCTGACCATCCTCTTTTTTCTTTTTTCTTCCACCTTTTCCAGCATTACAGATTTCTCAAGAAAGCTAGCATTGGAACAGAATGGTTCCAAAGTTTCATTTGAACCTGGTCATTTGTGCCCTGAATAAAAAATCTAGGTTGATTTGTTTGATGATTTTAATGTTGTAAGACGCCCAGAGTCTCCTTGTGGTGAAATGGGTGGCAAACAAATGTAATAAATAATTTATTTGTTTTCATGGCTATCAAGGATATTTTCATAAATCTTCTGTAACATCAAAATTTGAAAAAAAAACAACCCCGATTCTCTTTGAATTTGCTTCTTCAGACTCTAAATTTTGTTTCCATAGGGTATCATAAGGAAAGCTATTACATGCATGATTCTATTTATGTGGTATAGACATATCATTTAATTTTGTGTTGTAGACATACCACAGCATCTGAATAGGCTTTAATGGCTATTCTACCAGAAGTGCTAATTTGCATCATATATCGTGACATTGTTCTTTTACTGTTGATACTCAATTCTAAAAAAGAGAAGCCACCACTTGAATAATTTCATTGACAATTCCAAAGCTTATTGCTGTATCAGTGGTCATTAGTTTTGTCTTCATATTTAATCGTAGCCTCATTTTCTTCATTTTACTCCTTGATTTTTAATCATTTGCATTTTTAGCTATTAATCAGCGTAATGCACATTACTGAAAAAAAACCTAACTTTTTTCAGCTTCTTTCATTATATGTTCAGCATATAAATTGAATAAATGAGTCCTAGAATTCCGATTTTTCTTTTTTTTAAGTTTTTATTAAGTTACGTAGTAATACAATACATAAAATATCAGTTAGACAGTGGTAATATTAGTACAGATTGAATACATCCTTGACTTATTCTATTTCCTAATTTACTTCGTTATTTAGCTATCTACATTGTCTCTTTTCCTTTCCTTATAGAATTCCGATTTTTATAAGCACATACCCAGTTTGAGACGATTAGCACAATTGAAGACCTTTTCCTTAACTGATAATCTATAATTAAGAATATTTGTGCATCGACAATAATACCTCCTGTTCCTGACTCTTTTATAGAACTTGGCATCTCCCTTTCCATGTAGGGCTTTAGTCTGTGAGGAATGATCCTAAGTATTATTTCGTTAAGAAGTAAAATTAAATATACTGTGTATTATTTCTATACTGTTAAGTCTCCTTTCTGTTGTATTGGTATGTAAACTGACCTCTTCCAATCTGTCAACTAGAATGTTGTTTTCTTATGCGTGATGTAATCAGTTTAATTTCTTCATGCTCCATCTAGTAATGTCCATGTATAAAGGCATCATTTTGGTTATTTAAACACTGTTAGCAATGAAGCACTCACTGGATTGGCAAAAACTGATATGTTGAATCCATGCTTCATTTCAGTTTCCTAGGTCATACTGTCCAGCTATTTTCCTCCGTAATGTCTATGGAGATTCTTAGTCATTCAGGTCATGGTTGTCCCAAAGGTGCTTTTTCAAGAGGCAACTGGATTTTTTGATTTTTCTTTGAAGACATTTCGCTTCAAAGCAAAATGTCTTCAAAGAAAAAAACCCAGAAAGTCCAGTTGCCCAGTTGTTTTCCATCAGAAAAAATTAAATTTCTTTTTCTTTTTAAGATCATCTTTATCCTAACTGCTAAAAGAATTATATAGCAATGGTGTGAAGTGTCTGTCATTGCCAAAATCTTGTGTTTATCCCTGCCGTAAAGAAATATTTCTCAGCTGTATCTGCCTGGTAGGTGTAATAATGAATTGCCCTTAATTACCAAGTAATGAAAATAGTTTGGTCCACTTATGATTGCATAGTTGTTAGCCAATATGGCTACTGTACTTTGGCAAGTTTACAGGTTAATACTATTCTGAATATGCTTGTATCCCCATGTTTTCTGATAAGATCAATTTAACAGGTAGGATGTAGAGACTTACTTTGTAAGCTTTATATTAGACCCATATTGTATCCCCTAATACCAAATTCAAACAGTAATTTTCATATTAACAATATTTCCTATTCACAAACCATTACTATCTTTTTAGCTAATACAACAAGGAGCTAATAGTGACTAAGAAGAAACCTTAATCTCATTTATTAACTCTTTTTGTAATTGCGATTGTTAAGTCATTTTAAAATTAGGAGGTGATTCATTTACATAAGGAGCTAATTAATTGAAGTTTTAAGTAATTAAAGGTGTTGCTGATTAAACATATTCATTGAAAATTTATTACTGTTGTATGTAACTGTTAAGGCTCAATCTTCTATGGCTTATCACTCAAAGGAGGCAATAAACTGAGAGCCTTCTTGGCTTAGAAATGATCTTGTATAATTAAAAAAAATGAAGACTATTGACATGACCTGAGACATGTATTAACAGTGTAGAAAGCTGAAGTTCACCCAGGGATATTAACAGCTAACTTTTAAAATATTCTGCCTTAGCAACCCATTTTAATAAAGCAGACACAAATAATTATTAATTAAAATAAACAATTTATTTTTGATCTTTATCAAAATCTTGGATTTAGTAGGTCACATATGCCATAAATATGTTTACCCTCTATTCTCAAAAAATTGATATAGTTAAGATTATATCATCTAATTATTCTAAAATCTGAATATCAGTATATACTTTAGATATTTCTGTTGTTTGGGAAGATAATATAAGAAATTAATAGATAGTAATGGAGAGAATGCATTTAGTAAGAACAGGGAAGCAAAATGAAACCATAAAAGCTTTCAGTACATTTATGTTTTTAAAATGTATGTTTATTTGGCTATGGACATTTCATCAAAGATATAGCAAAATATAACCAAAGATCACAAGGAGATTGTTCATTAATATATAAATGACCTAAAAATAATTGTAATTCTGGTTTACCAATCTTATTGAAAAAATTCTATTGGAACTACAGGTATGTGTTTATTTTTATAGTTTGATTTGTAGGATAAATGTCAAAATATATTCCTCTTTTTTACTTTATCATCATTTATAATGGCTTTTTACCACCTTCACCTCCATCATCTGAATTAAACATGATTTATTTGTAGAACTAAATGATTTATCTATTTTTATCTGTGTATGAATTTATTTATCTATTCTTTCCTCCCTCAAGGTTTATGTTCTACTAAAACAGTTTAAACAGTTTATTAGGTTTTAATAAAACAGTTTAAAGTCAGGAACTTTGAAAACACAAAAAATAATAGAACTTTCCTCTTAAAAAATTGTATGTCTCTCTGACTTTTTGCAACTAAGTTTTTGTTGTTGTTTTTGCTTTTCACATAACTTGAAGATGGTGCAGTAGCTCCTTTTAATTTCGTGAATGTATTAACTTTTAGGAAAAGAGATGAAGCACAACCACCCTCTGTGCTTTGATTTTGGCAGGTTGGAATGAAAAATTCATAAATATCCCATTTGCTTGACTGAAGCCAGCCAAATTTCAGGCAGCAGCAGTGAATTATGAAACTAGTCTTTAATATATAAACTTTTTAAAAAGACAATTCATCTACTCTTCCATGAAATTGGGGGCAATTAGTATAAAAGGTTTATACATAATTGAGGTTACCTTGGAGCACAGAAAATGTCTGAAACAATTCAGAACATTGAGAGTATTAGTAAAAAAAGAAACCTGAAAAAAGTTGATAGGCAGCTTAGTCACTATGATTATATAAAACATTTTGTTCATGAACCAGCCAATAGTATAGACTCAAGATTGGCATGTACCTGTAACATACATGTTTGAAATAGTGATACTCCAGGGTTGGGAAGCTCATAAGTGAGTAGAATTTTGTAAAGGATAGGTTGGTACAGTTTATGAGATCGGAGAGGGTGCATAGGGTCAGTGGATATGTATTAAGCTGCAGAGTTAACTGAAATGAGAAAGAGAGAAAGAATAACTACATGGGCTAATGCACATAGTGAAGAAAGAGATCAAAATATAGTAGGATTGCCTTGTTGACAATAATTTATTTCAGCCTATAAATTCGTTTCAGCCCAAAGCAAGATGTTCTGGTTCAACTGAACTATGATCTGTCCAGGTCAATTTAGCCAAACTTCCAAATCTCACTGTGTTTGTTTTGTGAATAAAGCAAAAACATATGTTTCATTTTGTACTAGACACGAAGTTGTAATCACTGGTTTTTGTCTTGTTATTTTCCTTATACTGTGTCAGGCATTTCCCAACATAGAGTGAGTTAGGGAAAAATATATAAATGTGTAAATTAGTGTGCCTATACAAATGTTGTCGTAGGTCTGTACCTACAAAAATCAGAATCATGCAAGCTATGGTATTTTCTATGACAGTCTATGCAAGCAACAGTTGGACTTTAAAGAAGCAAGGTAGAAAAAATATTGATTATTGATTAACGTCTTCTTGATGTTCAAGAAGACTCCTTACAATACTAAGAAAAACCAAGAAAACAAATTGATCATCAAACCAATCAACCTAGAGTTCTCATTTGAGGGACAAATGGCCAGACAGAAATTGCCCTACTTTGAACACATTATGACATATTTGACTTTCTGCAGAAGACTCTAATGATGGCAAAGGTAGAAAGAAAGTGAAGATGACAGATGGCAGCTAGGTAAATGAATTACAGTGGCAATGAATGTCCTGTTGGGAGACCTGAAGTCTAGGGACAAATCATCATGTAGAAAATTTAACTATGTGACTCCTAACAGTCAACAATGATTTGATGACACATAATCAATTGATAATAGTGTAAGTACACAATATCCAACTGATGAAGTCAGCTACAGCTCAAAAAGCTTATACCTTTTAACAATTTGTTAATTGTTTAAAAGTGCTACAAAATTCCACTTAATTTAAACAAACATAATTTACATCATATTTGTGTATGCACACCAGCATGTCTTTACTCATGAATTATATACAAATATTCAGGAATAATTACCTTAAATTTCTTAGAGAACCTTTAATAGCATAGTCTATTCCTAACGTAATTTATTTGTTCAGAAATAACTTTTATCCCAACTGATATGTCTTCCTTAGAGGATCAAAGTCAAGGAAAAAAGTGTACAAGATGGTTTTGCACCATCTTGTACACTTTTTTCCTTTACTTTGATCCTCTAAGGATCAAAGTAACACTTCGATTACACTTTTTTGTAAAAGTGTACAAAGTAACACTTTTGATTACAAGCCATTTCCATTCTATTACTCAATATTCAGTTTTTAAAAATCAACTTTTTTTAAATCTTCCCAAACATTTATATATAGAATATATAGAACAAGCACGGAAAAAGGAAAAAACTCCTGTTTTTGAGTTTGATATAAATAATATAGATATATTAGGAAAGGTTGTAGTTAATTCCCTGATACTTTCTATCAATTCCTTTATTCAGAATTATGATAAAAAGAGTTGTTGTGGGGAAAATTAGGAATAGAAAGATATGTTGGATATGTTCACCACTTTGAGTTGTTTGTAAAAATAAAGATGGGATACAAATAAATAAAAATGACTATATGCAATGTATTAAAAGTTCACAAATTTGGTAGCATGAGGCAGAATAATTCTTTTTTTAAACAAAAGAAATGACGTCAATTTGCATTTAAAGAACATCTTGAAGGACAACTTGTTTCACTTCTATTTTATCTAAAGCTATAGTACACCATGATGTAAGTTTAAGAAGAAAATATTTTTTTTATATTCTGTCCTATAAAGACTTATTAATAAAGCTAAACATTATTTCCATGAAACTGGAATAATAAATTTTACAGAAAAATAGAATTTTTAAAATATCTGTTCATTTTTATGAAAATAGCCTTATGAATGTGTATCATTAAATGTATAATGTTTAAAAAGATTAGGTTTTTTAACCTAATAGTTTATACTTGTTTTTAAAAAACTTCAGAATGACCAGTAGCTCTGTTCTAGAAGTGAACAGACGCAAGTTCCTGCATTCTAAGTAGAGCTGCAGAAACAATCTAGGGCTACTGTGCCCAGAAAAGACTTTTCATGAGCTCTTGGTGTTGATTTTTTAGCCTTCCCAAGTAAACTAGACAGGAAACACAACTAGTTCAACTAATTGAACTTTATTGTAAGCCTACATTAACAGAATCTTGCAAGTCTGAAAATACAAACTTCCTGCCATCATTATTTTTAACGATCCATTAGGTTAGATTCTTCCTAAGTTTCTTTCTGTGACCAATAAGCCACTGGTAGCTCCTGCCTTTCTTCTCTGATTGTTTCTTGAGCAGCATTTCTTCTCCTTTTTCGCCATGGTCATCCACACATTCATTACAGTCTTGAGTGACTTCCATGGTCTACAAGGAATTTTGAAAAAAATCAGTGTTTATAGTAATATCAGTTCTATGGTCATAGACTTATAGCTTGATTTGGTCACTACTTCATGGAGTATAAACATGATCTGTAATTGGGAAGACATTAATGACTGTTCTTCATCTCATCATAGGCAAATCCCTTCTGGTCAAAGATGTTCATGAAATCACTAGGTGTTAACCAGTAGAGCCACTTTTGATAGATTCAGAATAAATAAAAACAGTACTGTCCTATTTCTATGATTATTTACTAATGTAGTATGGCGATTATTATTATTATCATTCTCATCTTTTTTACTACTTCTCCTATTGGTATCTTATGATTATATTACTTTGTTGTTTCTATGTACACTGAAAGCTTATGCACCGGAGACAAATTCCTTGTGTGTCAGTCACACTTGGCCAATAAAGAACTATTTTCTATTTTCTATTTTCTATTTTCTATTTTCTATTCTATTCTATTCTATTCTATTCTATTCTATTCTATTCT
>JANHZT010008164.1:43895-54392 GCA_032468215.1 Stegonotus admiraltiensis | reverse complement strand
AAGTTCAAAAGTTGCCAGGGTTGTAGACCCCTGCCCTGGTGGACCAGCAACCATCTGGTATGTTTTCTAAGTACCAGAATGATGCTCATTTACAAAACAAACATTACAAGCACCTTTTATTCAACTATATATTTTAAGAAATATTGTTTTATTTCCTACACTTAAATATAGTTCATTTACAGTTCAATTATATCAATGATTTTAGCTTACTTCCAATCATATATGTTAAATATGTTGAAACAAAACCTCTCTAATAACTTAATGAAGTCTTATATTTAACAGCTTCTCAAATAAAGAGGTATTTAATCGGCATTATACCTGGGCAACTTATAGCCATCATTGGAAGTTATTTGACCAATGGGGAAAATTAAAACAGAGCCAGAAATAAAGCAAAACCTTAAAATGTTTGTAAGGAGGAACAAACTGAATTAGGTGAGCTAAAGGGCTGAGAAGTCCTCAGGAGATGTTTCCACAAAGCTGAACTGAATAGTTTTCAGGATGTGTTATTTCAAAGTTGAGGATGGGAGGAGAATATGGGTAGGAACAAGAGAGAAAACCAAAAGAGAAGATTGGAGGAAGGAAGACAAGGGTAAAATATAAATTAATATTGTCTCTGGTAAAAGTCTATTAGTACTGCAGAATTTGACCTTCACTGTCTGTTTTCCTTCCAGTTTATCTGAAGTTTCTCATTATGGTCAACTCTATCTTTTTCTAAATCTTTACCCAGTAGAAAAATTAATTGCAATAAGGAAAACATTTTATATAATAATTATATGTTGCAACTTCCTAGTAGAACACAAACATTTTATGTACAATTCCTCCAGCTCCCACCAACCTCAATGGACCCTTTATTACAACAGGATCAATTTGTAATAGTGCTGGAAGACAACTTGGCCTTGAGACTGAATTAACTGCATACACTCCAAAACCTTAAGGCAGCACCAAAGATGACACAGGAGTCCTCTTCAATGTTCCTTCATAATTGGAAATGCCTTTAAGGCTAAAGATACATCAGATTCTCCAAAGGAGTACCTGAAACAGGATGTGTTTTTTCAATGACCAATTGACATAACAATTATACGGGATGTATTTATACCTGGATCCTATGAAGAACTATCATGGAATACAATTGGTTTATTTAATCTCCTCCTCATGACTGACAACTAATTCTTCAATTTGATTACATTAGAGCTCCACCTTCTCTGAATCTGAGCCCACATATTCATTTGAAAATTTGATCTCTTTTGATTCCCAGTGGTGCAGATCCTTATCCAGAGCCATGGATTATGGTAATTATACTGATAGCTCTGAAAACTTAGGGGCTTTTCCTAATATTAATTACTTGGTAAAGCAGGTGCCTCAGATGGCAGAAACTAAAGACCACAGATAATAAATAGCCACTCCCCTTCTCCTAAACTGGCTTTTTACTGGATAACAAAGCAGAGACAGTTTCATAACCTGAACCACCTAAATTAACTTGCCAATTCAGACAATTTTTTAGCACATAGGGGGCAAGGCAGTAAATTGTATAGTGTCTATTTTTTTCTTCTTCTGTTGAATCATGTCTGATTTTCAGAAAGTACCCAGACAAATCCATGTAGTTTTCTTGGCAGAGTTTTTCAGGAGTAGTTTACCATTGCCTCTTTCCAGGGCTGAGAAAAAGGGATTGGCCCAAAGTCACCCAGCTGGCTTTGTGCCCTAGATGGGACTAGAACTCACTGACTCCCAGTTTCTAGCCTGATGCCTTAACCACTACACTAAACTGGCTCTCACGTCTGACTATATTGAGGTAGAAAAGAATGGAAATTATTATGTTTTTTGTTCTATTTTACTTATTTGTAGAGTTTCATTTTTTTAAAAAAATGGAGCAAATCAACAAAACAAAAACAAAATGGTTAAGAATATAAAAATATATCCCATGGAATGTACATAAGAAGCCAAAAATTTTAAAAAATGATTTAAAAAATTAATATTAAAAAATTATCAATATAATTAATAGACTGCAGCTATATTCAGTTAGGGTCAGCAAAACAAAGGTCAGCATATTACAATCAGGTTAAATTGCAAAGACAGTATATAGTGGCTAACAAAAAAGGAAATTATTATTTTATTGATAAATAATGGTTCTATAGCTTACCCTGTTTCCCCCAAAATAAGACATCCCCTGATAATAAGACCAATCAGGCTTTTGAGCACATGGCAATAAGGCCAAATGCTTATTTCAGGGTTCAAAAAAAATATAAGTCAGGGTCTTATTTTTGGGAAAACACGGAAGAACCAATCAGGGTTCCCAGATATCTTTAAAAAACTAAGCCACCTATACGGGAAATGTTAGACTAAACAACCTTCATAAAAAGTATGTATTTCCTCACCCTGCTTTAGTATCATCCTTATAATGTAATTTGCCTCTGCTCTATAATTGAGTTTGAGCAAAGACAAAGACTGACAGCCGACAAACAGCAAACAAATCTTTTTTTCCAGAGACATGTCTTGATCTCCAAACAGATTACACCTGTCTCATGAACTACATGCAGCCATCTGCTCCTTTCTTGGGAAGAGAACCTTTCAAAAGATCTGGCTCCTCTAAATATCTATTGAGAGCAGAGTGTTGTTATTGTCAGCAAATAGATGTGTCCCTGAATCAGAATGAATCTTTTCATTTTGCCCGGATAGCCTATGAGGCGCCATTCATTTTGCAACTAGATGAACATAAAAAGGAAAGGCAGAATTAATATTGCAATCTGTTTTGCATTAGCCATTCTTCCCCATTTCGCCAAATACCTTTCAACTTTTCGCTTACAAATTCTACAAGAAATCTGTGGATAAATAAGTTGCATATCTAAGAGTCTCTACCGCAGCCTATCCTCCACTCCCACAACCCCTATGCTTTTGAGTCTGCTTCTTAAGATGATACACTGATAGCAACATCTAACTCTTGTAGTGTAATGCTCCTCTTCTAGCAGTAGGATCACTGAACTATGCTTTTATTATGAGAATATAACAAGCTAATATATATTTTAGGCTGAAATCTACAATCTTATTTTTACTTATTTTTTTTTTTGCTAATTAAATAAGTACTACCGGTAGCTATGTAGAGGCTTGCCTATTGTGATTTTAGTTCTGTGAAAAAGGTTTTCTGAAGACAGTACAGTTAGTTCTAATTGTAAAATAATAAAGAACTTATTCTGTTCTGTTATTCTGTAGCTTTTCCCCCCTTTAAAATTGTTTTCGTATCATCTAGGCCAGAAGATACAAAACTGGTGCAGTCATAATTTCAGGAATCCATGATCTTGTAAATATTTCACACATCTCTTCCTCATTTTATATGGATATTTACTGAAAACACACAGCAACTATTTCTGGATACTAGTGTTGATTCTAACAATAGGTCACAGAAAACTTGTTTGAACTGCTAGGATAATGGCTGTTAAAGACTTTCAGTCAAGATCTACTATGTTGTTAGAGATTAAATTATTGGATTAGGCCTGGAAATACTCAAATTCAAGTCCATTTTGAGCCTCAAAAAGTCACTGGGTGTCTCGGGCCAACCTACCACACAGCATTTTTAAGATAAAATGAAAAGGGACTTCATGATAATCACTCTGAGCATCTGGACAAAAGAGAGAATATAATTCTACTCAACAACATTCAGGAAATTGAGGTAACACCCCATTCTATCCAGATCAAATATGAAATAAAGTTCATAATTTTGCTGGCTTACAAATTACTGCAAAAATCACAGCTACTCTTTCTAGGCTGCAAGACTCCATATACCCACTAGCTGGCAGCAAACCTGGGCAACCTTTGATATTTGTATTATCGACCAGCGCGCCACATTTCTCATTACAAATATAGGGTAAGTTTAACAAAATAGAAACTGTAAATGAGAAATTACAGTTCAACAGCAAAATCCATACACTGAATTTTTTAATATATAGGTATTTTTATTTCTGTTTTAAATGCAGCTGATTTAACCAATTATTAGCTCCTGCATTCCAAACATGTAAATGTTAGTGGATTTCTTGGAAAATTACAGAATACATAGTTTTAGAACCAGTTTCTGTACACAATACCAACAGCTGTTCTGGATATCAGGTGTAACAGCTTTCAAATGACCTAATGCAGGTTAATGGAGATTGCACTATATGTGTGATCACTTTACAAGCCCAAATATCCTTGCAGGATATTTCAGAGACAAGGAAAATTCCAGATTGGAAAGAGGAAGAGAAACCAGGCTGTTGGCTTAGAGAAAGCTTCTAGTATGAATGGCCCAATCTACTTCACTGCCTCTTTCTTGATTCCAAAAGCATCTTGCAAATCAAACCTACATTTCACAGCTGGTTCTCCTGCGTACAAAAATAGCAGCACTGATGCCTCTCAGAGTTTCACTACAGATATTAGAGCCAGTTAAACACAAGAAGGTGAAGTACAGAGAAAATGTTTCTGAAGAAAAGACTGGATGAAATATGGGCTTCTACCAGCTCCCTAGACTCACATATACTAAAGTTTCCCTAGTTGAAAATGTTAAGAACCGCAATCATCATCAGAATGAGTATGGCTATCTTTCTTTTATCCCTCTAGGCATGAGTACTGTCTAAATTGCTCAGATAAATCCAGACTATATCTTTTATAGTAGTGTACTCAGAATTCAAACTGAGAAACAATTTACCGCACTAGATAAAAAATATTTATTTGTAAGAAATCATACAGAATAGAAAAGGTAACAAGAAAAATAAATTCCTTCATCTAATTAACAAATATCTCTTGCCCCGTGGTTGTGCAAAGATGGAACTATCTGCTTTATTGATCCATTTTCTCAAACTTCTTGTTCAGATCATTCCAGTTTCCAAGATGGCTATGGTTCAAGGTCAGCACCAATTTGGAGTTAATCCAAATTGGCATAAAAAAAAACCCAAAAGAAGAAAGATATATTGGAAGCATCCTCCAATCATGCTTCCTTGTTTTCAAAAATCCAACCTCTGGAATTGAGTAAAGTGTTCAGGTGGTCCTCGACTTAAGACCAGAATTGAGCCCAAAATTTCTGTTGCTAAGTGAGACATTTGTTAAGTGAGGTTTGCCCCATTTTACAACTTTTCTTGCCACAGTTGTTAAGTGAATCACTGTAGTTAATAAGTGAGTGGCCTGGTTGTTAAGTGAATCTGGCTTCCCCATTGACTTTGCTTGTCAGAAGGTTGCAAAAGTTGACCACATGGTCCTAGGACCCAGCAAAGGTCATAGCTACGAACCAGTCGCCTAGCATCTGAGTTTTGATCACATGATCATAAGGATGCCGCAAAGGTCATAACTGTGAAAATGGTCATAAGTCACGTTTCAGTGTTGTTGTAACTTTGAAGGTCACTAACCGAACTGTTGTAAATTGAGGATTACCTGTATCTATATTCCCTCCCTCTTGATATAATCAGATCATCTTACAAAAACAGGATTCAAGGCAGAAATCATGAAAAAGCCAATCAGAAAAACGTATTCTGAGATTACTGCTCCTAATGAGTTGCCCACCAGGCTCCGGGTGGCCCCCGATCTCCGCACCTTCTGTACTGACCTGAAGACCTGGCTATTCCACCAAACTCCCTGATCATTTTTAGGGGTTTTAATTTAGAACTTAATTTGGAAGGGGTCTTAGATTTGTTATATGTATATTGTTTTATATATTGTGAGCCGCCCCGAGTCCTTTGGGAGAAGGGCGGCATAGAAATTCTAAAATAAATAAATAAAATAAAATAAATAAAATAAATAATTGCAATGAAGCTTTATTGGGATTAAACATTAGTTAATCCTTTTTTTAAGAGAGGCAGAAACTGGGAATACTACTGAAATATGGTGGATCATTTGCAATTCAAAGTCATGGAGTCCCTTGCTGACCTCCTTAATGATTGGCGGATCAATGCAATTTGCTTGCCAGGAAAAAAACATCAGTTTTTGGCTGCTAATGGGTGCACGAAAATAGTATCTGCAGAGGAGTCCCTGTGAAATAGAAGGAGGCTACCTTGCTTCCCTCTTGCTCTCAATGTCTACAAACTGTCGGTTGCCCATTCCTAATGGCTCTATGAAACCAGTCATCTGTATGATCCACATCAGGTCTAGAAGGAAAGGATGGGCTCACTGATCACAGGCCCACATTATGATCAAGATCCCTGGATTCCCACCGTGGTGATACTCAACAATACAGAGCAGAATTGCTAGGGAAGGATAGTGTGCAATATGTTTGAGTCCGAATGTGTATATAGTGTATTCACAAGGGTACCTATATATATGTAACACATGTGTCATCTTTGGCATGTAACCAAGCAACTAAAGAGCCCTTGATGCGAGAAAACATGTCCAGCCCCTGCTAAAATCTTTCTGAGACTCTAATTATTAGCTAAACATTAGCTAGACTAGATGAAAGTGTAGGAAGTCTGCCAGTTTTTGTCACTTGGATGGCAGGCAGAAAAAAAAGATCCATTAAGTGAATGAAAAATTAGCTTTGTTGACTTTCGAAATGATTTTTTCCTCTGGTTTAAAATGGAGGCACTAATGTACAGTTTAAGTGGGGTTCATCATATACTCTTTAGAGGCTTTGATTATATTTGTGTGTGGGTGAATGGGTGTTCCTGAACCTCCTATAATGAAAAACAGGGTAAAATCTGTACCCAATGGCTACTAAACTTAAAAAATGGATTTGTATGTTCCTAAATTATCAGTCTTTGTCATACTAGTTTCTTTTCCCCTACACTGGATGTCTTTATTTATGGTCTCAAATCATAAATATCTGTAAAAGGTTTAAAATAAAGAGAATCCAATGAAGAGACAATGAATAATGATGAAAGGACATTCTCTATACAGTACTTTGCAAAATTATTATATAATTCTCACATTTGATTCAAAACACAAATTTTCTAGAAACATAGTCCTTGTTAGCCCCTTTCTCCAGAGATGTTCCAATTGAAACAATGTGAATAACTCCCTAAGTAACTGACTTGGAATATTTCAGGCAAATACCATTCAGATTATAAAGAAAATCTTCAGGTATTTGCCTGAAATATTTTTTTGAAGTTATAACTGCATAACACTACTACTTTCTACTGTATGGAAAGGCTCAGGGTGAAAATGTAATCATCCAGTAAGGCTAGATAATCTGTAAATGAATGTTGTTTATTTACATCTCTATTTTTTATTTGAAAACAATTTGTCACAAGGAATATAATTAATGTATCATCTAATCTAAAGCACATCATGGTAACTCTACAGAAGTGACAGTATAACTGCACATTATTCCAAAAACCCCAAATCTGTTCAAAACATTAGGTAGATGACTAATGACAGCTGACCAATTTTTAGTACAAATATTTGGCTCCTATTATAAAGGGTTGCATAAATGTATTGTTACATTAATTATATTCTGGATTTCTAGTTCCAATTTCTGATCTCTGATTTTGAGGGATGAATATAGGAGTTACTCTGTGAATATCAGCAAAGGAGGTTTTGTGGGAAGAAAAAACTTTCAATAGACAAATAACTTCCACACTTCTAAATTATTCTTTAAATATCTTCAGGTTCAATGGAAGACTTTAATGTTGAAATACTCTCAGTGGGATTTAATTTTTACTAGAAGGTATTGACGATTTTGAATTTCTACATTTTTATCTTTATTTTTGCATCACATACTCAGAGTGTTATTAAATATATTGAAGTAATATGAAAGGGTACATCAATGCCAAAAGAACAACCTAAATGCGTAATTTCAATAATATGCCAATTAAAACATTTTTATATTTAAAAAAAACCCCTACTTAATCAGAGCAACATACAATACCACACAGAAGGGAGAACAAATTTTTACTCCTAGTTTGCCTATTTCAATACTTGTAGCTGTGATGTCACAAACATTATTGAAAATGCTTTTGAGCCTTTTAGAAAGTGTCAATACCCAACAGAAATGTAACAGTACACTCACTACTCTCAATTATTACTTAAAATTGTAACCATGTTAAAAAACTAGAACAAAGCTTACAAAGTAACCCGATTCGGACTGAATGCTGCTGGGTTTTCATTTTAAAAAGGATAATGTGGATGATAACAAGGTTACATAGTTAGCCTGCAAGAATAGAAATGAATCTGAACGGGATTGTATAGTTCACGTGTACATCCCTTTAATCCATTTTATAATAGGGGCTGACAGGTGATCGCTCCGGTAAAAACCTGCCCATGATGGAGTTTACATACTAATATTCAAACACATTTCAATGGAGTTTACATCTCAAGCCCAATGCTGCACAGGAAGGCTTGCAAGCTGCAGGCGGCAATCTGGACCAAAGTCAGCTCCCACGCACTCCCATATTTATATGTCTGTAGATCTTTTTTTTTTTAAATAAAATAATCCACCGCTTCCTCCATAAACCACCCAACCCGCCTCTCCAAACGCAGCGCCAAACCCTTTCATCATTACACGCTTAAAAACCTTCCTGTGACATTTTGCAAGACGAAAAGAAAGCCACCGACTAAGAGAAGACCAAAGACGAGACTCAGCCTCCTCCTTGCAAAGAACTAACAGCGCGGCTGCAATTTGCAAAAAAAAAAGAGAGGAACCGTGCATCGAGTGGAATAAGGACCCACGCTACACACACACACACACACACAAATATGCATAGACCACCCTGCATTTTCTGCAATGAAGCAAAGTCAGTCCCTGGCACCGTACCTACGATGAGAGTCCTGCTCCGGGCTTGCTGCACGCTCTTCCCACAATAGGAAACAAAACCGCGTCGTACTCACTGCAGCAGCCTGGGTGTATTCTCCCCCCCCCCTTTCTCTTCTCACACACACACCCCTCAACTCTTACAGCCTCCCACTAGCTGGGTGACCTTTGAACTGGTTTCTCCTCTCCTCGCCGTCCCTCTGCAGGCAAAGCGGCTCTGACCGTCTTTATTTGCATAAGGCTGGCGAAGGCCTGTCAGCCGCGCCGGGCGAGGGAGAAGGTTGGGGGGAGGGAAAAGAAGAGCAGAGGCGCGCTGCGATTTCCCTCGGAATCCGCGGATCTCCCGCGAGGCGAAGGAGCCGCAGGCCCCGCAGGGGCGGGAAAGGCCCGCGGGCTCCCCGCAGTCCAGCAACCTACCCCAACTCGGGTTTCTCGTGGGTGGTTGCCAAGGTGACCATCCAACTAGTCAAACCTTCTATTCACATATCCAGGGAGGGCCAGAGATGAGAGGGGGTGTGTGTGGGGGGGGGTTCTACCCTCCTTGACCCTCGGTCTGGGCTGGTGTAAATGCAAAGCAGCTAAACCGGAGTCTTTTTTCAAAGGAGCCTCGTTTCGTTCTCAAAACCCGCCTTTGCGTTTTTGTAGGATCCCCTGTAGAATCAGCCAGTGGGGTTGAGGGAAGGAGTGAAAGAGGTCTCTAAACGAAAAGGAGAACGCGTGTCGCTTTTATTTTCACGTTCAGGGAAATACAAGACCGTAATAAACACAGCAAACCCTCTGTGAACCTGCGTCGTATGCAACAGGATGCCCGGGAGAGGAAGAAGAAGCACCAAATGTGTTTCTGATTAATTGTGTCAAATGTTGCATCTGGAATTGGGTGGTTTATTTTTTTTGGGGGGGGGCAGTAAGGTTGTTGATTCCTTGCTTTCTCCCATTTTGCTACTGGCAAAAAATATCAGCCCTGTTCAAAGATTCTGCTCACCTACCATAGCAGATATTAAAAATTAACCATTTTTCGTCCATCAAAATTGGAAAAGATATTCGGAAGAGACCAGGTGCCTGAGTCTTTAATCTGCTGAACTTTTGTTTTGAGAAGGCTAATCTTTCAATTATAATTATAATTATAAATACACACACACACACACAGTGTATATATATACTGTATAATTTATATTTTGCTGATAAAGAAATAAGGTATCTCGATAGGAAAACACTTTATATATATCTGTGTGTGTGTGTGTGTGTGTGTGATTAAGTAGAAGGAAAATTTGAAGGAGAAAATAGATAACACGGGTTCTTTTGAAAGGCCTCTGGGATGTGTTGAATACAGTTTCATTATCTCTGTGTATCTATCTTTCCATCATCCCCTGTGAAATATTTCACAAAAGATGGGTGTTTTAGAAAAATTCTGGGCCACCTAATTAACATTCCAGGGTATTCCGTTTCTCATGTAAAACAAACAAAAAAAGAACATCCACTCATTGAAACCACATGGCACCTACTCAAAATAATGAGGCTGACAAGACACCAGCATATTTGATTTGTGTGTGTGTGTGTGTGTGTGTGTATGTTAAAATAATTGGGTATTTCAGATTGGCTAGGATCACTGTTAAAAGATTTATTATAATGAATAACTGTGGATCTGTAATTGTCCTGGCTGCAGGAGTGTTTTATGTTTTTTAATATTCCCCCCATTAAGTCATTGCTACACTTACCACAATTTATTTGGCTAGCCGTTCAACTCCAAAAAGCCACACCTTGCTGAATTCAGAAAATGCTAACAGCTCACAATGCTACAAACC
>JANHZT010008162.1:341935-354770 GCA_032468215.1 Stegonotus admiraltiensis | reverse complement strand
GACAAGATAAGGGTTCCCCCCCCACACACACACCTTCTAAATTCAGAATAAACAGGTTCCAGTTCTATAATCTCAGCTGGTGGGCAAGTCCTTGGATCAACTGCACAAAATTCCTGGAGTGATAAATAACATTGAGGATAGAGCAAGATATACACACTGCAGATTGGATCGCTTGGTCAGGTGAGCCTTATTCTAGAAACATCTGTTTTAATGCAGCCACATACAAGGTCATATCTCTGGATATAAAGATGATTGGCTGAATCCTAAAAAGCACAGTTGACAGGATCCTTGTGGCATGACTGAAAATGCTGTTGCAACCATTGAAAATAATATCATAAATGGTGCAGACTAGAAGAGAAGTATCTGTCAAGCTACTGCTAGCTTCATTTCTAATTCTATGAGTGATCATTGCTGCTATTGTAAACAGCATTTGAAAATGTGATAAAAGCAAAATAAAAAGATTATTTAATAATATTTTATTTAATAATATTGTACCATTGGGTGAAAATATATTTGGGGGGACTTAGCTCAATCCAGTAGTTGATAGGGCAGGCACGAGTAATGGAGAAAACACGTAGTACGCTTTGTAGATTAGCATCCTCATTAGTAGCATTCTTCCACCTGTTATCAGCAGAAATATTAACATAATTTATGTGCTGTTTGCCATATGTGATGGTCAAATCATGGGGGCTTTTTTGGTCCATTGTACATCCATACTGAGAAGCAGTCAAACATGCAGTGAAGTGTGCATATCTCACAATGGTCATGTAGTGATTTACATATAGTATTGGAAAAATCCTTACAAAGAAATACCCTTCATTTCAGAACTATACTATGTCATGGTGGAACTGTAAGGAAATCTCATGACAAAAGGCAAAACTGGAAGTTAAAAACTAAACCATTTTAGAAAGAGGAAATAGTTTACATATAGTATTTGTAACAATGGATGTTTATTGAATGGACATCTCCTTGCTTACAAATTTTGTGAGGAAAAAAAATCAGCCTAAAAATAAAAGTTTCCAAAACTTGAAATTGTAAGTAAGAGTGTGTGTGTGTGTGTGTGTGTGTGCGTGTGCGTGGAGGGGGGAGGTGTGTCACTGCTTTGAAATTCTAGTCTAACCCTAGTTAGACTTCAGAGAGTTAGCTACTGTATAAGGACTATACTAATAAATACATCTGTACTATTGGATAAACCTCCTATGCTGTTTATCTTCTTGCTGAAACATACTAAAAGAAATGTTAATAGCTACATGAAGAAAGATTAATATCTAATAGTGTCAAATACACAAATAAGTTTTTTGAATCTTCATGTATTCTCCGAGATACAATCATAGTATATTATTCTACTAGCTTGCTTAATACAGGCTGGTACTAAATTTGCAGTGGAATATTGTTCTTTTGTAGAATTCTTCATTTGACAATACATGCAGTTTAAGCAGGAGATTTTTCTGCAGTCATGTGGAAACTTCTGATAATGTCATACTGTCACAAACCAGCCAGTTAGGCAGAAACCTCTTTTCCATTGGCTGCACTTAGTTCTTCAAGGAAAAGGAGGATGGGAATTAGGACTACAGATCAGTCATAAGTGGTCTGTGAGACAAATAGGCTGAGAACTTGGGGAAGAGCAGTTAAGGAGACTAAGTCTTCAATGTAGCCAGAGGCTCACTGCATTTCTAATAGTGTGTGGAAGAGAGAATTCCAGTCACACAGGTGAAACCTATGGTATATAAATTCTGTCTTTCATGCAAAGGGAGGGGGGCACCTTCAAAGACAAAACAGGGCTTCTGAATTTATAGGAGTAATGTGAAAGAGGGAATTTCTTCTGAAATCCCTTCATTTAGACAATTCTAAAGGTGGAAGAAGATTGCCTCCTGCATCCACAACCTTACAATGCTGTTTTAAACCATTGTTATGTTTGATGTTCATGTCAGGCTATAATTTATTTCCTCTCTCTTTTTTTTTTCCTTTCAGACTAAGGAGCTAAAGTTGGCATAAAGAACCCGATGGCTTTGCTTTCCACCATACAGTGTTTATAGCTGCACTAGATTTCCTGAATCTCCACCAGAAGTAACGCAGCCCTTTGGTATTCCAGGTGAGAGTCTCCAGTGGGACCAAGAAAGGGAAATAGCTGCAACTGAAACATTTGTTTTTCTGAATGAAACACATACTGGTTTTTGAGGTGTACATCTTCATGGGTAGTATTATGGCTCTGGAAATGAGCAGACTACCCAAATCTGATAAAGTGTCTGGTAATTCTTAAAACAGGAAAGATAGAATACAGAGCTGAGATTTGGGTGAATCTTCCCAAAAGACCTGCTTCCTGATAAGCTTGCCTAACTAACAGTCTTGCCAACTCCCTTGTGGGTATTGCAGACTGCAAAGGGGCTGAATTTAGTAGTGCTTCTGCTTTTCATTTGGCACTTTCCATTTACCACAAAAGGGCAGAACCAGCAGTTTTGGATATTAGTTTTGTTACTGCCTAGTGAAATCCCTCTCTACGTTGTGACACTGGTTTGTCTTGCCTTGTTCTCTAATGCTTGATGTAATTCAGCCATGGATTCTGTCATAGAAGGATAGTATATACCTACTGAAGCTCTCAAGTAAGATAGGTGCAGCTCCTGGATAATTCAAGTTCAGGAATTGGAGGGAGGACATGCCTACACACTCAAAAGAACTGGCTGCCCAACTGACCTTTTTCAGGGGCAGCCACAAAGTGATTCATATTGAACGTGGTCTGGAGGAGGGGGCAGTGAAATCTTGTGACTGCAGTGAAGGAGGAAAAGCACTCCAGAGAGTAATCTGTGAGGGTAATATTCTCTTCTGCTCTTAGTTAAATGTGTGTGGATTGAGCACAAAGTATCATTTCTCTTAACTGGATCCACTTGGAAATTATATGTGATAATTTTGTCCTCTGGAGTAGATTTATACAGCAATTAATCTTCCTCCTGGTTAACTTCTTATTATAGCCAACCCACAGTGGTCCAACTCACTCTTCTCTCATCCTTTGGCATGGTTTGCCAATGGCTGCCACTGGCTTGTTTACAGTTACATTGTTTTATCTGCTGAAGAATCTTCAGAAGGCAAACCAACAAGAACATATAGATCAGTTTAGTTGTGCTTATTTTCTTAATGACACATAGAAGTCCTTGGGAGGTGACATACAAACCATAACAATCCAGTAGTAGCCAGTAGTGAGCCATATGGGGCAATGGGAAGAAACAAAAGGGGACTTCCGGCCCCATTCATGTGTCAAACCATAAATCATGATGAATGTGTCATGCACTCTTTAAACCTTTTGGTGCTTTAACTACACAATTCATTTTCATCAAGGTGCGCACTTTTAAGAAGGACTAAATGTATCTGTTTTAATTGCTGCTTTATTTTTTATTTTATGTTGAAACAGGAGTAAATTGCACCGTTTTCTGTACCTTATTGAAATCAACGTTATTCTGTTCTTTGCTAGCTATATAGGTCAGCCTAACAGCAATACACCACATATTTCAACAATAAAGATTTTTGGAAGACATGAAGGGAAATGATACTGAAAGTGTTCAAAGGCTATTTCTGCCTATTGGGAATTTGGGGTTGTTGTTGTTGTTGTTGTTGTTGTTATTATTATTATAGTTGGACACAAAGTCAGCCAGATGTTTAGACTGGATTTGGCATCTTTATTCACCTATCAAGTCCTTGGACTTGAGATAGGCAGATGTTGTTGTCTGATGATATTTTTTTTATTATTATTACCACTGTGGTGGTTATTGGCTTGATAGTAACCCAAGCACCTATTTTATGTTGAATATGGTCTGGATGCAAACTATTTAGATTGCAAAACAAGAATCTTCTAAAATATTTAAAATAAACGTATAACCCTTAGCAAGAATCCCTTTGTACTTCACCCACAAAAAGCCATGTATTGTACCCAATTTCTGCACCAAAATTCCCACCCTCAGTTCCTTAGTTTTATTACTTTAGATGCAGGGAAATCTGTTTTTTAAAGCATTAATTTATCAGGAAAATATTTTTGTTTGTTACTTGCTTAAATTATCTCAAAGAGCAAGCTAGATATGTTTATAGAGCAGTTGCTAATTTTTTAAAACTAAAAGTTGATGGGATTGGAATGGATTGGAACAGTGATGGCAAGAAGAGGGGCTCTCCCCTCTCACATGTTGTTTGAAATGAGAGAAACAAATTTTCTTTCCCATAATGCTTTTCTGACATCCCAGGTCTGAAAAAGCTGGCATTTTAAAGGGCAGACCTGAAAAGAGTATTCAGCAATGAGTTAAGGGGTATCTGAAACTAAAGCAAGGAAAAGAGTTATATTATATACCTTTGGCTAGAGGAATTCCCTGGGAATGAGCTAACACTCTCCCATATTATTTGGGGATTAACTACCCTGTTTCCCCCAAAATAAGACATCCCCTGATAACAAGCCCAATTGGGCTTTTGAGTGCATGGCAATAAAGCCAAGCACTTATTTCAGGGTTCAAAAAAATATAAGACAGGGTCTTATTTTCAGGGAAACACGGTATATTGGCTACACTGGCGGTTTTGCAATTCTCTGGGGACTTGGATACGAAAGCTGTATGTCACCTGCTGTGGTAGATTTTTAACTGGAGATACTTGGCTGAATCTATGCAGGTGAAACATGTACTCTTCTGGTGAATTGTACTCCTCCTCTTAAAAAAGTGTTTCTAACTTTTGTAAGTTGGTTACCATTAAGAAACTTAGCATTACAGACAACACCATAGACTTACTTTAGGTTCTTTCAACTATTGTCTGCATGTAAACAAAAAAATAACATATATCACCAAGAAAACACGTGCTTTACACCAGTGGCCCCCAACCTTTGGGTGCCATGGAGAGAAGCTTTTCCGTGGACCAGAGTTTCTCATGCTGCCTGCATTCCACACATGCGCGGATGGGGCTTTTCTCATTTGTGTGGCCCAGTTTCTGGTGCACCGCAGACCACTGCTGGTCTGTGGTCCAGTGGTTGGGGACCCCTGCTTTACATTATTGATACAAATAATATTTGTTATTAAGCACATATTTCTTGAATACAAAATCATAATAATTCTTCTCCAAAATATAACTGGACTTCAACTAAGTAATTTTATATATTTGTTTATTAAATTTATATGCTGGCACATCTCACTATCCAAAGCGACTCTGAACAAAATAAGGTCTTTTGCACCAGCTAAAAGCCTATTGCAAAACCTTGGATCATTCTACCTATAGCATCCTGAGGACTTGAGACAAGCTTGTTATTTCTTTTGACTTTCTCAATAAATACACAAAGCTGCAGAGCAAAGCTAGATACCTAAAAGCTAAAACTAAACTCCTTGCTCATTAGGAAATGAATTTTGCTGAATAAAGTAAATAAGCATAGGTCTGGGCTGCACATGTCCAACCCTTTCTATAAAAACAGACTAAGTTTAATTTCCCCCACTTTTGTGCCATCCAGTTGCACTGGGCTGCCTATCATCAGTCTGTTTGCTCCCACAACATATATGCTGCTCTATTTCTAGAGACTTTCAGCAGCCTACAGGATTCATGTCAGAAGATTAAAAACAGGAATTAAGTAATGCTTTTTTAACCAATGTGTCTGATGTGCCGACATTTGGGATAGCATGACCTTATTTGTCCTTTTGAAAATGCTTTTACAATTTTGTGCAAATGCAACAAGGAAGTTGTAGGCAGGATATGCAGAAATAAACTACAGTGGAGGACCATCAGCTGAGGGGGCATGAGCCCATAGTCTCTGAAGAAAGCGTTCCCCCAATGGTATAAACATTTGGGATAAGTCCATTATTGCCATAATGACCAGGAATTCCTAAGTTTCTTGTCCTCTCCTCCTGGCAGGTAAGTTGAAGTCCTCCAGCCTAGGGTACCCTGATACCAACCCTGCAACTGGGTCATGTCGCTCAGGTAGGGTGATGTTGTGCAACAGGCAGGCTGGTAAAAAAACCAGTTCTACAATACTACCCTGTTTTCCCCAAAATAAGACATCCCCTGATAATAAGCCCAATCGGGCTTTTGAGCGCATGGCAATAAGGCCAAGCGCTTATTTCAGAGTTCAAAAAAATATAAGACAGGGTCTTATTTTTGGGGAAACACGATACAAACTCTGCTTCACAATGGGACACTGACTTCAATCACCAGCAGAGTCTCCCAGATGACTATCATCATCTTCCAGCCCCCACATGTACATCACTCTAAGAAAGAAGCTCCACATTAAAATTAAAACTAATATTATTAAGTTTGGTTATGAATCTTGCAAGTCTGATTAGAGTAGGCTTTATCACCTCCCTAAATTAGGAGACTGTTTATTTAAGACAGACCTGGGTATTTTACAGCCCCTGGGCCACATCCAGTCCTCCGGCTGTCTCTTTCTGGCCTGCATAAGGTCAACCAGAAATTAGAAATCAAATCTAAATAAGTGTACACCATGCATGCAATACAACTACATTGCTTTTATTTTAAAGGCAGTTTTTTTTTCAATTTACAGATGTGCATGCCTGCCTATGAACCTTCACAGCCCAATTGGTTTGGCTCTCCACAACAGTCTTAGATTTTCATTTGATCCCTGAAAAAATTAATTGCCCACCCCTATTTAATATGTAAGGGATGTGGTGGCTCAGTGGCTAAGATGCTGAGCTTGTCGATCAAAAGGTCAGCAGTTCAGCAGTTTGAATCCCTAGTGCCACGTAACAGGGTGAGCTCCCGTTGCTTGTCCCAGCTTCTGCCAACCTAGCAGTTTGAAACCACATACAAAATGCAAGTAGAAAAATAGGGACCACCTTTGGTGGGAAGGTAACAACGTTCCATGCACCTTTGTCATTTAGTCATGCCAGCCACATGACCACAGAGACGTCTTCGGACAGCGCTGGCTCTTTCGCTTTGAAACGGAGATGAGCACCGCCCCCTAGAGTCGGGAACAACTAGCACATATGTGCAAGGGGAACCTTTACCTTTACTATTTAATATGTATATGCATACCTTCTTCATTGTTTGGGATTAAGCAATATCCTCACCCCCACCCCCTCATTGCTTGTTTGGTTGATTATTAATTGTATACTAACCAACTCCTAATGACTTAGGATGTCTCACAAAAATCAAAATAAGGAAATTTCAATAAAAATCAATTAAATGAAAGAAAAAAGAGATAAAAAACGATAACATTTTAAAGTATCCAAATAAGGAATAGACTATTTCTGGAAAGAAACATGGATCCTGAAAAACTTAATAAGAGAGAAAATATACAATCATATAGACCATATAAATCAGAAGTGATAGTGAATAGCAAAGATCAAGGACAAAGAGGAAATAAAAAGGACCATGGAAAGATGACAAAGATATATACTTCTTAATCATGCATTCTTGATCTGACATTGCTCTCTTAATAAAAAAAAATGGGGAAAAATAAACTGAAGGCTAGAGGATGCTATTGAGAAAACAAAATCCTTAGTTTGATAAATTTAAAATTCCAAGGCTATGTAACGATGATTTTTCTCTCAATGGAAGGGCAGAAACGTATTTTGTCTTTTTTTTTTTTTAATGAAGCTGACTCCGTTCTCTGAAGGATAGATGGAGGGACTACAAATAGAGATGCTCTTGAAATGTGAGCCAGTCTATGGTGTGTACCGCTTCTGTAACCTTGGGGTTACAGATTATGTTTAGGGGGACCAAAGCCTGCAGCTGCATCACATACTGAAGAAAACTCTACAACTGAATACGCTCTCTCTCTCTCTCACATACACACCCCACCACCACCAAGGAATGATTGCTTCCACTGTTCTTTCATTGTTCCCAAGTGTGCGGATGCATACCCTGAGAGGATAAAATAAGAAAAGTTGTTGATTTCTCTGCCCTCACTCCCCTTCCTCAGAAATCTTCATTTCTCTGTCGAGACCAGAGGTCATCCTGAGAGAAAAATTAAAGAGCATCTTCATCTTTCCGAAAAGGCAGCCTGCCCGTACTTCCCCAGTTGCATTAATGAGTCTCAAGGAAGCCAAACTTGCTGTATCACCTAGAAGCTTTGCAATCCTTTGAAAAATTCACTGAGAATTGTGTTGCTCGTGAGGAGAGCGGAGGAAAACATAATTGTAAAAGAGTCGATCCCATTGGTTTTTGGCAGCGATTACATGGGCAGGCATTAGGCAAACTTCCCATCTGTTTGTCCGTGTATCTTGTCAGTACATGGGTATTCTTTAGATCTTCCTGTATTTTGTTACCTCATTTATTGTCTTGAGTCATTTATTGATCAGATTTTTCATTGTCCCTTATGCCTCATCTTATCTTTTGCTTATAGACTTGAAATAGGATTCTTCCCTATCTTTTGGAAAACATCTTTTTAAAATAAGCACCCACTTTCCCATTGAAAAAACAAGCAGCAGCATCTTTTTCTACTCTTGTGTGGCTACTTCGTTAACTGGTCCTGTCTGTTTCTGCATGCATAGGTGCCCCTAGCCACCCCACTTCGCTTCATAGGCACACAGATGTGGTCAAAAGCAGTTTACAAAGCAGCAGCACAAGAATAGAAAAGAATGGAACTGCTTTATTAGTTCAGAAAGAGGCCCTTTTGCATGTACCATTTTCAGAAGATTTGCACAGGTAGAGTATCAGTAAGCACATCAGTAGTGTTCATGTGTATCACAAATTACAGGGTAGCATTTGGAAGATGACTAGATTTAACCTATCATTTGAATGCTATGCAGAACAACATGGTTTGTAAATCTGGATTTTGGGGGAGAGTGTTGGCACAATGTATGTTGTACACCGTCTGAAATTGTTATAGAATTGGAGAATAGATTTTGTTTTGAAGACAGCCGATTAAAAATGTTGTAAAACTCTGAGCTACGTTGGTTTATATTATTTTATGAGTGTTTTAGCACCTTGATATTGGAACGTGTGGATCACAACCTCAGGTCTGCCCAATTGAGGTTGCTCATGATTTCAAATAATGAGTGAAATTTGTATCAAATACAGCTTAATGCTTCCATGCCAAGGTGAATAGTCACTTTCTGGGAAATGCAGGAGGTGATGATGGTGAATTATTTATTATCTTTCACAGAATTTTGCCTATTGCCCTTCAATGAAAAGGAAGAAATACTCATTAAAAAAATTATTTTAGGTTTCATTGTGATTGGTTAAGATTGCTCATTATGCTAATACATTGTGCTGTTTTGGCTCAGTGTGATGCATGCATCTAAGCACTGTAGTTTGTAACTCAGTATTGATGGTTTAGCTTATTTCCACATAATGTTATTAATAAAGTATATTTGTAGCAAGCCGTGGCTTACTGTGATGTATGAACTCAATCATTGTAAGAGAGCTTATCCGATGGCTCAACTTTATTGGGAATGTTGTCTTCCCCATTCTAAATGCTATAAGAATCTATTGTCTTTTACTCATTGTACCAAATGCCTAGTATCATTAGAATCACAGAGATTTTTTTGGTTGAGGTTGGAATCTCATCAGGTAGCTAAGACTTACCACTCCATTTCCTCCTCAGTCACTAAGGTGTGCAACCTGGAGACCTAAACTAGCGGTGATTGGCTGGTATGTCTAGAGATGTCTTTCTTGACTGTTTATGTTCCTTGTTCCCTGCTATACGAGAGACATTCTTTCAGGGCTCCATTGATAGATGGCTCTGCACCCTGATGCTAGAGGACAGCTCTAACCATTAGCAAATGCAGCAGCACAGGGATGTAAGAAATAAATGTCTGGCGTCTCCAGTGATGATCCTTAGTTTCAAAATTCAAGAGTGGATGATTTGCTTATGACACTATTATGCTAGCAAAAGTGTACAGAACAAGCTTTTGAAAGAAACGTGTGAGCCATTCTCACATTTGCCTATGTTTGTCTACATAATAGAGGAGTGCTATTCTACACCATGTTACATTATCATTTGAGTTTGCTGCATGGGCAGTTATATGATATTATGAAAAAGGAAAAGCATTCCATCCACGGGTGGTTTCAGGTGAGTCGGTGTATGCTCACCACCATCAAAATTGCTCGTCTGTTATTGCTTGTTGATGATGTCTACAACATTGGCTTGCCTTTGTTTGTAAACCTGACAAATTTTGTTTCTCCATATATATTTTGGAACATGTCCAAAGTTCTCTGCCCACATAGAATATGAACAATGTTTCTTGAAAATGGGAGGAAAGTAAGCTTTTCCAGTTTTACTAGACAGATTGATTAACCTTAATTCCTTTGCCTTCACAGTGGAACTTCAGGGTTTGGTGTTCTTCCCTAGCTTTGGGTCTCTGATCACACTTCCACTGTTGCCATGAAGATATCCGCCATTATTGCATCACAGCTGTGCTAATTTTAAGAAATTAGGACACTTTGGGGCCTGTATTACAGAAAACCAAGAGGTTCACAGTGACAGAGAGAACACCATGAAATTTGGTGCCTGCAGACATGTTTCCTGTCATCCAGAAATCCTTTTGGGAGGGGAAGCACTTTTTAAAGGAAGCCCTGAAGAAAACAGCAGAGAACTATATGAGAAGGGATCCCTCGAGGTAATTTTGTTCCAGTGAATTGAAGCCTTTAGATTGCTTTAGAAATAAAAAGAAGCATACCTTCGTTTTCAAAGTCTCAGCTGAAGGAGGGAAGAGAGAAATGTGCCTGCAAAGGGAAGGAGGTCATAAATAAAGTGATGGCTGCAAACGATGAAGGCTATTTCTCTTTTCTTTACCCTCCCGATTTCACCCCCAGGAAATAAATTGGGTCAGGCTTGAAAGTGGTGTTTCTTCAAGGTGGATTTAATTTTAGCTCTTGCAGATGAGATTTTTGCATCATAAGCACCCGTGGATTTTTAGGAAACATGCCCAGTGAGGCTTATCTGCCATGGAACAAGATATGTGTCTATTTCCTAGGATAGTATGTTTTCAATAAACAACCATGTGTTCCTAGAACCCTGTACCAAGGACAGGATGGAATAAAAGAGGCAACTCATTTTGCATCAATCCTTCAGCTATTCAGTGAGGTGCAAGTTCTGTGTAGGGTAAAACTGACATATCTCTACTGTGGGGTGTTTTTTTTTCCTGTTTTCATAAAGGAAGCATTAAAACAACTGCAGTAGGGAATCAGAAAGGGAAGGAGATGATATGAGGATACTATTACCTGCTGATCTAGAATCAGCAAACTCATTACAGATAACTATCAGCCTCTGTTATACATCCCTACCCTCCCAAGGCCGGTCTAGTGGATTAAATTAGCTGAGACAGTGATTCAGGCCAGCAGGTCATCTGGAAAAGGGCAGCATTCTTCCCGTTGTTATTAGCAAATGTTTCCAAAGCAGATGTGGAAGAAAACAACAGTGTTAGGATAAGCTGTGGGGTTGATTTTTTTTTTTTAATAGCAGTGTAAGAGACTCTACTTCAGGGCACTTTGGCAGGAAAGAGTGAAGGTGATCAAGATGTGAGACATGTTTGACTATAATGGAATGTTGATGGGATTATTGAGATCATGACTGTATGGAAGATTTGGCCTATTCAAAATACATTGCTGCTAAGCATCTTATCTGTAAGCTTCATCTAGCATCACCTTAAAGAAATTATCGTTTTAGCATTACATTGCTCCTTCTCAAATGACAGCCTTGATTTCAACATTTCACTTCCCTTGGATGTTTTTTTTTTTTGCTATGACAAGGCTTTGGATCTGATGGGGAGCGGTATATACCATTTCTGTACATCTTCTTGCTCTTGCTTTAAATCTGCCCAATTAGTGTCTAGTAATCACTCAGTGTGTTAAAGAATTAAGAACAATTAAGGGTGCAAAGAGTTGTCAGATGCGGTGTTAAGTACAACTGCTGGCAGGCGGCTGTCTGATCCCATGTGCAGTTGGAGAGACGAGAGAGAGCGCACAACGGAAGCAAAAGCGAGGAGCCCAAATGCTTGCAAAATAGGAAAGCTCTAAACTTCATTAGAGAGGGACTGCCACCCTGGAGTTGAGGGCAGGCAACCTTAGAAGGACTGGGAGCTGCAACCTGGCCTCTGCTGCTTGTTTTCTGGCAGACTTGCAGGTGGTTTTGATGCCACAACAGAAAACAGGGTAATCACCCATTTGGGTAGTTAAGAAGGCAAATGGCTTCCAATCCACCCTTAAACCTTCCCAAATGCAGAAAGTAATCCCAAACCCTGCTGCCAAATTTCAGTGCCTCAGAAGATGATTAAATTTTGAAATCATGACATCAGACCATTTTCCTGGTTTGTGGAGGTGGGATGGGAGGGAGATCTAAAGGGACTTAAGTTTGATCATCTTTGCTGCCAGATTTGAGGTTGCTGAGAGACACATGCGTTTTCTTTACCCTACCTTGCCACAGTCCATAGTGGACAAAATTCAGTGTGGCCTTTTGAAACTGTTTCTAGACCAATTCTTTATTATATAACTGTACTGGAGAAAGGTCTCAACAATCTGGAAAACTAAGAAACAAATAGCAGTAAACCAAAGAAGTGGTATAAAATCCATTCATTAAGGATTGCTTAATTTACATCATTTCAGCAGGTGGCTGTACTCAAGCAAACTTGGCTGTTCTCAAAGTGGAGTCAAGCATGATTAGGAGAACACCATGAAGAAATCACGTGTCTCCATATAGACTGGGAAGGAAAAAAACAAACCAAAACCAGCAGTCCCAAAAGAACCATCTTAGAAAACAGTAATAGCAAACCATTTCTATAATTGTCAAGAAAACAGCAGGGATGTGTCTATGTAGTCACCAGGCATCATGTTATGATTTGAGAACAACTTGACATGTAGCTGATAATTCAAAGACATGTTTTTTTTGTTTTTTTTTATTAACAAGTTTTATAAGAAATACAAACATGTT
>JANHZT010008162.1:292452-310560 GCA_032468215.1 Stegonotus admiraltiensis | reverse complement strand
AGGGAGGGAGGAAGGAAGGAAGGAAGGAAGGAAGGAAGGAAGGAAGGAAGGAAGGAAGGAAGGAAGGAAGATTTCCATTGCTCTTTGCCAGCTTCCCACAAGGAAACTCAATGGGAAAGCCTACAGGAAATTAGATGTCCTCCTGCTCCCTTTGCTTTTTTGATCTCTGGTAGTCATTATATTTCTCTGCTTAAGTAGGAAAATATCTCTGAAATGTTGACCCAATGGGGCATGGGTTGTTTAGTTAGTAATAACTGGAATAAGAGATAAGTAAAAAGGGCATAGCAAAGAACTCCAGAAGAATTTCTGCAGATTGGGAATGGGGACTAAAATAGCAAATGCATATGCAAATGGAGAGTAATATCTGAGCTAGCATTAACTAGCTGGAAAGGAATCTTGGTGTTGTGGTGCATAGCTTGATGGAAGTGTCAGCCCAGTGTGTTGCTGCTATAAAAAGGGCATGCTGTGACCACAATTGGAATATTATGTGCAATTCTGATGACTGCAATTCAAAAAGGATATTACGGTGCTTTAAAAGATACCAAAAAAAAAGCAGTGAAAGTGATTTAAAGGGCTAGAATCACCTGTTACATAGAATATAGAATAGAAGTTGTTAAAAAAAAAGATATACCAGGCCTTTCAGGTTATAAAAATGTTGTAAAAATGAATGAGGGACATGAGAGAAGACTGTTTAGATATGCATCGTCTGAATATGAGAATTTTTGATCATCTGTTGAAATTAAATGGCAGAAGAATACAATGGAAATACTTCACATAGTGCATAATTAAACAAAGGCATTTGCTACCACAAGATGGCACCAACCTCTATGACTCTAAAAGGTAATTAAACAATTTCATAGGAAATGAAGCTGTAAGAAGCCAATACAACAGCTACCTATTGCCTTTAATACTGGAGACAATGTTCCTCTTAGTGTCAGTTCCTGGAAAGATGGATGAGAGGGTTCTAGTGTGTTTTTATGGGACTTCCCAGAGGCCTCTGATACGGGGGAAGCTAATATGCTGGACTAGATAGGCCTTTGGTCTGATCCTGCACTGTTCTGTTTCTCACGGTAGATTAGTATCTTTGGATTGTTCAATAATGGGTAGATCTGTACAATAACAGCGTCTCCTCCTTTGCAAAACCTCATCTTTCTGGTTGGCATTTTAAACTAACAGCAAGGAACCTTAGACTGCCAATATGAGAAGCCAACCTCTTCCCTTCAACAGCTTGCATCAAACATCCTAAGAAAGTCATCCATCCTTTTTCTTTTATGTAACACCTTTTTATTTTCTTTCAGTTTTTACAGTAAGTCAGTAAAATGTACTGTGAATGTAGTAAACCTGTTCAGCTATATTTTAGGACTTGATTTCGCATCATGCCACCCATTCCATCACCTGTACACAGAGCAATATATCAATCCATGGCAGATGTTTCTGGGGTCCACCCCTGGATTGCAATTGCCAGAGGCATCATTATACAACCCGATGAGCAGAAAGTTGACATCTTCCAAGTTTTCCCTCTACAGCAGCTCGGCTTTCCCCAGTGGTGATTTAAGGCTGGAAGTCTCAGCTCTGACATGGAGAGAGTTCCCCTGATAGCCTAATCTCTGCCAGCAGATGAAATGACAGAAGTGCCATTAACAGCGGCATATGCCTAAAAACACAAAGATACAAACAGCAAGAAGAGTGGAACGGAAGAATAACTGCAAGAACAGAAGAGACAAGAAAGGGAAATTGGCAGTAATTCCTTTTGTACCTGGTATTTGGGATGCACCTGCACCCCAATAGAATTAAGATCAGTGTGTGAGATGATATATACACACAAAAACCTTGACTGGGTTGTCCTCAAATGCATGCAGATGTAATTATATATATTTAATCCAAAATATTATGGGTTATGTTTGTGTGGCTGAATCTTAGTTAAAAAAAAAATAGCTGGACATTAAATCCAGTTGTAACAAGGAGTACTGAAGTTTCTTGTCAAGCAACCTCATTTGCCCCTAACATATCTTGCATATTTCTTACCTCTTTGCAAATAGGGGAAGGTGAATTGCTTTGTACAAGAAAAAGATCTATCAAGAGTGATTGTGCTTGCTTGGACATAGAAATATTATGAGTAAATTTTTCCACTATAAATAACTACAGTCCTAGAAACAGCTCTTATCATAAATGTGCTGATAAGCTGCTCTTCACTGTTTCATTCCATTGTATTGTGCTTGCAACAGAGGAGTTACCCTACCCTTCCTCATTATTCTCCTTGGAATTAAAAATAAACAGAAGTCTGCAGAAACTCTAGAAGACTTTTTCAGGTACTATAGTCATACATTTGGAAGAAAACAGGGTTCTTCTTGGATAGTTAGCAATAGGACCTGAAGACTTCAAAGATCAGTTAGTTTGTTCTCTGTCTAGCAATGCAAGGTGAAAATATCTGCTGTTGTAAAAAAAAAGTATTGTTTATTTATGGATCTATAACTATTACAGACTATTGCATGGTATGAAAAGGTTAATTAAAATATCAAATATTAAATATCAAGCTTATAAAATGAAAAGCCAATAAACCATATCAGCAACATTTAAAAAAAGTAGACACAAAAAAAATGTCATAAACTTAGCTGGAACCTTCTCTGAAAGAGCTCAGTGCTTAAAATGCTTTTGAAAGCCTTCAGGAAGGAGCTAGTCTGAAGTTCCTGACTTTACTCCCTTCACAGCAGAGAAGTCTGGGGCTAGTTAGGTGGAGCCTCTCTCTAGATCAGGGGTCAGCAACCTTAAACACTCAAAGAGCCACAAAGGTCCTAACCGGAAGCCCCCCGTTCAATTCTGGAGCTGACTAGAAGTCCGGTTCCCCTACCATAGAGTTTCCTCCTAGTGCGGTGTCCTTTTTCCTCTACTTGTCCTAACCAAAAGCCCTATCAATTGTGGAGCCAACCAGAAAACCCGCCCCTTGCCATAGAGTCTCCTCCTGGAACACCATGCTTTCCTCCCCTTAACCGGAAGCTCCTCTCCAAATTGTGGCGCCGACCAGTGACAGGCAGCTGCAGCAGAGGGATGAAAGAGCCACATGTGGCTCCAGAGCCACGGGTTTCTGACCCCTGCTCTAGATGATCTGGCAGATTGAGCCATTTCAGCTTAGAGTTGGCGGTCCTGCAAGTACCCAAGTGCCAAAGCCATAAATGGCTTTATAGGTTAAAAAAAAGGGGGCTTTCAATTGTACCTGGAAACCAACTAGCAATTAATGAAAGATACACAATATTAGTGTAGTCTTTTCTCAGTTAACACACAAGTTGCTGCCTTCTGGACCTGTTGCAGTTTCCAAATAGTCTAAGGGCAGCTCCATATATATCTATGAAACATATTGTAGTAGTCTAATGGTGTTAATGAGGTGACTATATCTAGTCCCCTGCACCAGGTAAAGCCGTAATTAGTACACCAGCAGAGGTCCCTCCAACCATGGCTACTGCCTGCTGCTTAAGCAGGAGCCAAGAATTTAGAAGGACCCCCAAATCACTAACCTGCCCCTTCTCAAGTAGTGCATCTCTCTCTCTCGAGATAACACTGGTGTGAATAGAGAACCACAATGAACAATTGGGAACTGCCTCTTGCTGGGGCTCTACTTCAGCCTATTCTTGTTTCTCAGAATCTTATGGCAACCAACACATTTCAGCCATAATTAAAACACTATAACATTTTAAGGCTATAGATAGATAATGTTAATTAAATACCAGACTGCTTTCAAAAATAATAATAGTAGTGCTTTTCTTTATGCAGTGTTCTATTTTAATCTTGTATTGTGGGTTATAATGGTTTTAATTTTATTTTAATATTGTTCACCACCCAGAATCACTTATTGAGATGGGTGACCATATATGATAATAATTAAATAAATAAGTTATCTACTCAACTCTTGTAGCGAGGCTGCTTGGCTTATGTGAGAAAACAAGAACTCGGTAGACAGAGAATCAAATCTGTCCCAGTGAGCAATTATCTGACCACCTTTGTGAGAAGTAGTATAATTAGCATAGCAACTGGGAGTGGCAGCTGCTTTCTGACTTCTTGGGAAAGAAATGCCTTAATTGCAGTATAAATCTTGTGCTCTGTGTTTGCAGGAGGTTAGACAGAATGATCATCATGATCGACATAACCGAGTTGAATGAACATTGCTGGTCAATATTATGATAGCTTTGCCTGAGAGAAGATTAATAAGATTCATAAAGAGAACATTCATTTAATGGTTCTTGGCTAGAGAGACCAGGCGGTATCTTCACACTTGGTGTATTCAAAATGTCTGGAACTGCTGAAGATGACACATGGAGCAGATTGCTTCTTTGATTTGTGACTGTGGTGTCTGGAACTTACTGCAGGCTTACGGGAAGGACCTGTTAAACCAGCCAATGCCTTAATGAGGATACAGAGCTGGCTTTGCACCTGTATTGTTAAAACTATCCTAAAGTTTCATAGATGTCCGTGTATTTGCTTGCAAAGGCAGCATGAAGTAATATGTCAGAGTCATGGTCCGACATGGGCAATTGATGACAGATTTTCAGGTCATTGAATTGGGCACTTCCACAGCTGAGACCTTAGGACTCCATTAATTTTTCTTCTTTTCAAGCACTGAACATTATGAACTTGGCTAATGGACTTGTATAATCCTGTCTACTAGCTCTGTCTGGAAAGTATACAAATAAAAAATACTAGATATCCTGTGACCTATTGGGTCATCATTTCAGAGATATTTCCTTAGTTAAACAGAAACAGAATGACCAAGGACAGGCCAAAAAGCAGTGGGACTGGGAGCAACTTCTGATTTCCTGCTGGTTTCCCCATTGAGTTTCTGTGTGGGAATTTGGCAGACAGCATTAGATAACCAACCAACCAACCTTCCTTCCTTCCTTCCTTCCTTCCTTCCTTCCTTCCTTCCTTCCTTCCTTCCTTCCTTCCTTCCTTCCTTCCTTCCCCAGCAGGCAGGAATGCTGCTAGATGGGGAATGGAGCAAGAGATTGCGAGACTGGAAAACAGTCACAGAATGTTGAAAATGAAGGTCATGTGTCCACAGGAGCAGTTCCAAGAGCAACACAGTCACAGCTTTCCTGAATTTCGTTCTCTGGGGAATCATAGGTCCCAGATTTTGGATACGTTGTGTCAGTTAACTCATTTGAGATATTTTGGTTCCAAACTGTTGCCCTGTGATGCACTTTTTTGTGCGGTTAAAGGCCATGACCAGCGTTTTATCATATAGACTGTAGATAGCTAATGCCGAAAATCATAATTGCCTTATGATAGTTGTAGAACCACAGAAGCTCTTAACTCCCATCCCACCAATCTCTCTCCCGGAACCATAATTACTGTTCTTACAAGGTTCATGTTGTTGGCATGGAAAGAGTTAATCTAGAGTGATTTGTTATTGTGCTTACCCTGTGGCATAAACATTCTGAAATGCATGCTGACTTCTGTTTGCATATTGATATGTATCCTGAAGGGCCCGTGTTTAGAAAGTGGTTGTGGTTTTTTTCCCCCCTTTTGGTGCTTTTTCAGAAATCCGTCTTCCTATGCAAGGGTGGAAATTATTCATAATTAAAATGCAATAAAAATGTAGAGCGAAGGAACCCAGCTGTATCATACTCTCTCTCTCTCTCTCTCTCTCTCCCTCTCTCTCTCTTTCTCTCCCTCCCTCCCTCCCTCTCTCTCTCAGTTGAGAGTGAGGGAACATGGGAGAATCTATTTTTAATAGTTTCCACAGCAACAGAGGATTTTGCTTACAGTAAATTCCATCCTGCTTGAGCAAACCATTCTGATTCTGCACTTGGGAAACACTTGTCTGTAAGTAAAAAGGAATTGTGGTAGGTGTCTCCATTCCTTAATCCCGTGACTTGCTTCAGGGTTGAGGGGTATGGCCCCTTAAGACAAGGGCCTTAGTTTGAATGCTGAAACTGGTGAAACAGATCTGCTATAAAAGCTGCACCTGAAACAAAATCGTAACTGCTATGTCATCTCCTGTGCCAGGCCTCTAGTTGGCCTAGCTCTGACTTGACCTTCTGACATCCAACTCTTCTAGCTGTAGGTTGAGGTTCTGCAGGTGTCCTCCAAGTGGACAACAGAGCTAATTATCTTGATGGAAATTGAGCCCTTGACCTATACCCCGTCATCTGAACTTCTTGACCTTCTTTTCCTTCTTCTTCCTCCCAGCATCTTTTATCTTTTTACTTCCTGTGGTTGCTGAGATTAGCAGTACATCTGCCAAGTATATCAGATGGTAAATGTGATGCCAATCACTCTCCCTGGGTTGTTTCACAGCTGGAGTGGCAGGTGGCTGTACCTTTGGGGCGGAAGTCATATAGAGGATCTGATTCCAGAAGAGTACTTCACAGTTGGCTTACCAGAATCTGGCATGTCATCCTGTGCAGATTTATGCCAATTTGCCAGAACTGATATTGTGTGTCTTTATAAAATAAAATAGCATGGATACTGTTATGGCATTTTCATTCTACATGGCTTCTAAGGCACATTAATTTTTTATTATTTTTTTTTGTCATCATTGAAATTTGTGTCGAAGGAAGGAAGTTTAGCCCCAGGGAGACTTCCACCCTGCTCCTTGTTGAGCTGGAAAACCAATTAGATCTAATGTGTTTTTGCACTGTTGTTTCTCACATTCCTCTACTGAGAAGTTTGTTCCGTGTGTATTCCTGTTCTGTACTTTTCTTTTTCTTCCACAGAAGAAAATATAGAACATTTATTTTGTGGGTCTAAGAAAGAAGTAATTGAATCTAGATTTGTCCTCACTTGGAAATAAAGGCTTGTGCGATAGCAAAAGGTTGGATTCAGTGGCCTTTCCAGTTCTGCCTTCCTATTCTGTCATGGGATGGGAGTTAGAACTCTGTAATTGTAAGTTGTAAATAGTAGCCAATAGAATAAAGTTCCTAAAATTAGATCTTACTCATATTTGAGGGGTACCCGCTCCCTTTTTAAAACTGAAAAGTAGAGCATTAATGGGTATTTGCCCCCTCCCTCCTAAAGCAGATTTAAAAGGGGGGAGGGGTGTCTTAAAACCTGCAAGCCTCTTTTATATATTCCTTGCTGCATAGTTGGGAGGATAGCTGCCCTTCTTCCAGCTGACTTTATGACTCAGTAACAGAAAGCTTTTTTCACCTGCTCTGGATAATTTTCAGTGGCATATAATGACTTCGGGAAGCACGTAATTGCAACAATCAGTTTACATGTGTTGGTGTTGAAAGGAATCAAAATTGGGACTGGAGGGAAGGGGGTTGGTAAGGCCATTAGCTAATTAGCTGCCCTTCTGCTGAACCAAAAACATATTAACCTTTTGCACAATTGCATGTTATTAAAAACAGAAGGGGTATAGCTTGAGAGAAACAAAATGCATCCTTGATGTCTAAATTTTCCATATATAAGCATCTGCTGGAAGGGCAAACATGGCAATGGTCCAGGAAGGAAGGAAGGAAGGAAGGTGCACTTTTAGTGAAAAGCATGCTTAGGTCTGATCTCGTTTTATTTCCTTATTAGATTTTTATCCCTCCTTTATTATGTATAAGTGCCGGTAGTCCTCAACTTAAAATTACAAATGAGACCAGAATTTCCATTGCTAATCAAGATGGCTGTTCAGTGAGTTGCATCCAATTTGATGACCTCTTTTGCCATGGGTGTTAAGTGAATCACTGTAATTGTTAAATGAATCAGGCAGCCATTAAGCTAATCCAGGTTCCCCCATTGAATTTGCTTGATGGAAGCTGGCTAGGCAAATGGTGGTCACATGACCCAAGGGTCATAAGTACATGCTGGTTGCCAAGCACCTGAATTTTGATCACGTGACCTTGGGGACGCTGCAGTCAAGTCATAAATGTGGGGATCGGATGTAAATACAGTGGTCATGCTAAAAACCATAAGCCATTCTTATGAGTTACATGATGTTGTTCACAGCCTCTGTCTAACATCAGCAGGAATCTATACAGCCAGTTAATTATTTATCGGAAGAACGTTTGTCTTTATTTCAATTTAATGTAAAAGTGTCATGCCAGAACCTAAGGCATTTTTTTTTGCAAAACGTATTGCGGAAACCAGCTGTAGTTTTACTGTATGTTCCAGTCAGATTCAGTAATTCAGAGTTTTTGTAAATCTTGTGTCTAACAATTTTATCATACATCCTGACACGTTACTGCAGAAGATATGTGCACATGCAAGTTTAGGGTTATTCCAGGGTTATTTATTATGTGTGTATGTAAAAATGTTATTTTTTGTTGAAGATTTCTTTTAAAATCTAGGTAAAGACTAATACAAACTAATATAAAGTATGTAAAAAGAAAGAAATCAAAGAGAAAACTAAAAGTGCAAGGGGAAAAAGTAAAAAAAAATACAAAGAAAGATGCTGTAGTTTCTGATCTTCTTTACAGCAATTATAACTACAATTATAATTTTTAAAATAAAATCTTACTCTATGATTATAATATAACTCTCTTCCTGTACTCTATCATCAAAACCATAAATCAATTCCTCCATTGTGGGTAATGCCATTCCATTTTTTGTGCATACAATAATTTGCTACAGTTATACAAAAACAACATCCCAACTTTTTTCCAGATCCCTCCCCCCAAAATAACCCTCTGGCTTCAATTGTATATTAACCTTTTAAAAAAATCTTTTAATAATAGAATAGCAGAGTTGGAAAAGACCTTGGAGGTCTGCTAGTCTGCTCTTGCTCAAACAGGAGACCCTATGGGGTGAATGTTTTCTCCAATCTCTTCTTAAAAACCTCCAGTGTTGGAGCACCCATAATTTCTGGAGGCAAGTTGTTCCACTGATTAATTGTTCTCATTGTCAGGAAATTTCTCCTCAGTTCTAGGTTGCTTCTCTCCCACTTGATTAGTTTCCATCCATTGCTTTTTGTTCTGCCTTCAGGTGCTTTGGGATATTCTGAATCAGTGTATGTATTTGAATCCAAAATTTTCTAGCCTCTGTACATATTCACCAAACATGAAAAAAATTCCCTTCTTGTTGTTCATATTTCCAACATAAATGTAAGTGATTTTCCATGCTGTATAATTCTCTGATGACCTACATCAACAGGAATCGTTTGATGAAAAGTATTTTTAAGGTTGTCACATTTTAGCAATTAACCTGTTCATTTTAACACAATTCTATTTCAAATTCACTCTTGCAATGTTCAAAACCACAATTTTTTTGTCTATTTTAATTCTTTCTAATAAATGTAAATAAGATAACCTTTGACAACTACCCATATTTTTCGGACTATAAGATCCTTTGGACTATAAGACGCACCCTAGCTGTGGGGGAGGAAAACAAGAAAAAAAAATCTGCCTGTGCCTCCCACCATCCATTCATATGGCCTGTCCACCACAGCCTGTTTGCCATGGCCCGTTCGCTGCCACCACCCATTCACCACCACTGCCCGTTCGGCGCCGCCATGGCCTGTTTGCTGCCACCGCAGCCCATTCTAGAACAGCTGATCAGCACCGCACCAACTCCCCTCTCCCCCCGCTGCAATATTCGCTGTATAAGATGCACAGACTTTTCCACCCACTTTTATGGGGGGGGGGGAAGAAGTGCGTCTTATGCTCTGAAAAATAAGGTATATCTCTTTGCCACCAGTTTTTGTCTTCATTTTATTTTACATCCCCCTTGTCAAAATTCTAGTATGTTGTGATAAGTTAGCCATTCGTGTTTGCTTATTAATCCATAAAATACTTCTTGTGCTGAGATCCACAGAGGTGTTTTCAGACACAACTTGGGTTTGTATCTATTTGATATTCTCCATATGGCAAATCTAACATAATTTTTAAAATTAAACTTAACCTTGACTTTATCGTACTACAAATATCCATGCCCCCCCAAATCTCATATTATACTCTTCTAACTTCAGAAGCCTTCTATTTCTCAGCAAAATCCAATTTTTCATCCAAACCAAACAGCAAGCTGCAGAATATAATTTCAAATCAGGTAAACCCAATCTTCTTCTTTCTTTTCTATCTTGTAACACCTTATATTTAACTTCTGTTTTTTCCCTGTCCCACAAATTTAAATATAAATGCCACTGCCACTGTTTAAATAGTATATCAGTTGTCAAAACAGTATCGTCTGAAACGAAAACATCGTTCTAGACAAGACATTCATTTTTATCACAAAATTCTGCCCAGCAATGACAGTTGTAATTTCTTCCATCTTAATGTATCTTTTTTAAACTTCATTCCATGTCTTAAGATAGCTATTTTGTAATGCAGGTAGTCCTTGACTTATGACCACAATTGGAACCAGAATTTCCATTGCTAAGCAGGGCAGTTGTTAAGTGAGTCACAACCAATCTTACAATCTTTTTTTGCCACAGTTGTTAAATAAATCATGGAGTCATTAAGCAAATCTGGCTTCCCACATTGACTTTGCTCATCAGAAGCCAGCTGGGAAGTTTACAAATGGTTATCACATGACTCAGGGATGCTGCAAACATTTAAATGCATGCCACTTGCCAGGTGCTCAAAGTTTGATCACATGACCATGGGGATTCTATGATGGCTATAAGTGCTGTTCTAATTTTTAATTATTGTTAAATGAATAGTTGTATGTTTGGAACTACCTGTAACATACAATTCATAGTTGTCATAGTGACACTCAGATATTTTACCTCAAACTTATAACCCATTTTATTTATCATCTGTTTAATCTCATCTTTTTACATTTTTGTGAACATCTTCATCTTCTGTTTATTAATCTTAAAATTTGCTAATGCAACAAATTCTTTTAGTTTGCCCATTGATATTTCAATTCTCTTTAAAGGGTCTTCCAGAACCATCACCAAGTCATTTGCAAAGCCTTTAACTTAAAAGTTTCTTTTTAAATTTTTATTTCCACAATCCTCTCATCTTATAATTTGTGCACAAATCACCCTGGACTTACAAGCATTCATTTAGTGTCTGTTCAAAGTTACAACAGCGCTGAAAAAAGTGACTTGTGACCATTTTTCACACTTGTGACTACAGTAGCATCCCCATGGTCACGTGATCAAAATTTGGATGCTTAGCAACTGGTTCATATTTACGACGGTTGCAATGTCCCAGGGTCATGTGATCACTTTTTGCAACCTTCCAACAAGCAAAGCCAGGTTCACTTAGTGGCTATGTTACTAACTTAACAATTGCTTTGATTAACAACTGAGGCAAACGTGGTCGTAAAATGGGGCAAAAAAAAAGCAATGGAAATTTTGGGCTCAATTGTGGTCATAAGCTGAGGACTACATGTACATAAGTTTTATTAAGGATTTTTATTTCAGTAGTAAAAACTAGTACAAATAAAACTTAAGGAAAAAAGTAAAATGAATAGAAAGTGCATAATGAAAATAATGAAAAAGAAAATAAAGAATGTGATAAAGAAAAAGAAAAGATAAAGAAGTTACTTCCAACATTCATAGAAGAAATAATGATATTTTACCCTCTATAAAGTTACAAACAGATATCTCTTCATCCGATATTCCACCTCTTATCTATCAGCAAATCCATAAAACATCTGCTTCTCATTCTTAGTAGCAGCAGAAAGTAAAGGGTTGCCAGATGTTTAGCAAACAAAATGTTTTATTTTAACCTTGATCAAATAAACCAAGTTTATATTTGATTTCTCTTCAATTCTTCTTCATCCCATTGCACAGACTTCTTTAAAAGTAGTCTTTTTTGAAAATGCAACCAGAAAACATTTTCCAGGTCATTCTCTTGGTTTGTCGTGTGTTTCTCCTTTAATTTTTAAAACTTCAGCCAGTTTCTTTTATATATACAATAAAGCATCCTTTTCCAAACTATTCTCTTGGCTGTCACTTGTAGTATCATTTCCAATACTTCCTCTGATTTGTCATTCCCTCATACCATCTTTTAGAGATAATCTATCCATAGAATCAAAACATCATTATTAATATTGTAGCTACTAATCTCTGGCTCCAGTCTTTAAAAATCTCCTTTAATATTTCCAATGTTATATTTTGTTCGACAGTGTGAGACCCAGTTAACTGACACCAAAAACGGCCTTGTATTTTCTACTCTCTTCTACTTAAGAGTCTTTAGTCCCCTCTAGTGTTCAGTTTCTAAAATTATAAAATTGCTTATCTTTGTTATGAGCCAAAACAACCAAAATAATTCTGGCTCCCACAAGAAGGTATTAATTTTTTCTAGCTAATTCCAAAATCTTTTATCAGTAGTCAATATTCCAAATTTAACAGGACCTTCAATCCATTTGTAATTTTCTTAGATCAAAATATCATTTAGCTTTTTGCTGTTTATTTTGAAATAAATTATTTAAGCTTGTAATTATTTTTTCCTTCTGTCCAGATTTGAAGCTAAACTCATCCAACAATGTTTCAGATTAGGCATTCCAAAGGTCTTTAATAGCTTTAAGATGGTTAATAGGTAAGTACTGTAATTAGAAAGTGAGGTTTGGGAACTTAGCGTCCTTTAAAAGTCTCCCCCTCATTTGTGAGCAAACTGACTGATCCCTTCGTCTCCTGGTTCTTAATCCTGAGGAAAAGTGCTGTTCTGTGGTCTCCTTGTGAGAACCAGTTGGCCTTTCCTCATCCAGAAACAACTGGTCTCCTCACTGTGGTTGGCTCAACTTTCACAGAATTGAAAGTTACATTCGCTATACCTTCCCTTTTTCAACTGTTATATGATTGGTGGATACCTTTTAACCTTTGTAGAAGCCTCATTATCATTGGAATAAGCATCCATTTTCATATTGTATTCCCTCTGTATTCAATCTCGTCCTTTTGGAATAATCTACATTTTTAATATCTATGATTTTTAACAAAAAGAACAAGCAGGCTAGGATTGGAGATGAGAGGTTTAATGGACATTGTTATGGGAATTCAATCTTACAAAAGAGATACAGGTAGACCTCGACTTATGACCACAATTGAGCCCAAAATTTCTGTTGCTAAGCAAAACAGTTGTTATGTGAGTTTTGCCTCACTTTATGACCTTTCTTGCTATTAAGTTATTAAGTGAATAAACACAATTGGTAGTAACATGGTTGTTAAGTGAATCTGGCTTCCTCACTGACTTTGTCAGAAGGCCAGAGTAGGTGATCACATGACCCAGGACACCGCGACTGTTATGTCAAGCATCCAAATTTTGATCACATGACCATGGGGATACTACAATGGTCGTAAGTGTGAAAAACAATCATAACTCACTTTTTTCAATGGCATAACTTTCAACGGTAACTAAAAGAATAGTTGTAAGTCAAAGACTACCTATATATAACAATCTGCCAGTTCTGAATGCATGCTCTTGGATGACAGAACTAGAACTGTGTAGGGATAATGTGCCGGTCACACTACTGCTTGCAGTTTGTTTTTCTAGAGACTGGATTATTTGGATTGATTTTGGGAGTAGAGTTAGATTACCCTAGGTTCTTAATTCTGGAGAATTTTGGTTTCCATGCTGAGATTTTTTGTTCAATGGAGTGGTTTGGGATTTCATGTCTTCCTTGGATTTATGTTAGCTGGTACTTGGCCCTGTACACATAGCCATATACACAATACCTGGATTTAGTTCATTCTTTTGGTCAACCTGATGATCTGCAGGTGTAGGAATTCTGTGTGATTCTGTTGCCATGGGTAGATCACTTCCCAGTAACTGTTAGAGTGATAACTAACACCAACCTCTGTAGGGAGGGAAGGCTGGTTAAAATGGTCTGACCCAAGCACACGATGAATCTAGAACAGAGCTGTCGAACTCATGGCCCGTGAGCCAGATGTGTCACCCGCTGGCCACGCCCACCCCCAGTTTAGCGAAGGGGGGAAAGTCACAATATGTCACGTGATGACAACGTGATGCCGCGAGTTTGACACCCTTGATCTAGAACCATGTTTCTCAACCTTGGGAACTTTAAGATGTCAGAACTTCAGCTCCCAGAATTCTGGGTGTTGAAGTCTATACATCTTAAAGTTCCCAAGGTTGAGACACACAGATCTAGAGTACTTGTAGATTTTTTTTTACATTGATTGTCAGTGATACTGATTATGTTTTAGCTGATTTGTGGTAGTTGTTCCTATTATTCTGATTGCTCTTTTTCCTATTGCAGATCCTAAATCAAGTCTCTTGTTGCTCAAGTAACTGGGAGTGAAAAAGCAAATGGGACATCAGCTGGAGTGAAAGTAGAGCAACTCTCAAGATAGTTCAGAGCGAGCAGGAAGTAAAGCCCTCACTTGCATTTCTATCCTTTGCAGTGGAGGCTTAGTGCTTAGTTTTATGCCTCCATTATGTCTGCACAAAACAGATACAATACCTTTCCACACTAGGTAGCCTCTCCTCCATCAAACATTGGACGGAGGAAGTCAGAAAATTAGTGTCTTATGTTTGCATTGCTCAGGATAGATGAAATCAAATAGATCTTTTTCTGAACTGTTTGGGCAGGGTATAGGAATGTAACTTTAGCATCTGCGTATCCTGTTATTTTGGATTCCTTGGGGCTTGTAGATCTTCAGGATATGGACGGGGTGTATGGTGAGCTAAAACCTGTTACTCAACCTATGACTAAGGGAGACCATCAGTTGTCTCCTTGTAACAGGGGCATATTTTCCTCTTATTTCTCCCTTTCCTCCAGGGACAATAGTAAGTCCCTGTCAAAGAAATATTCCTTTAGAATATTTAGTCTAGTCTCCAATAGTACATGTCTGTGAAAGATGATTAGGAAAATATGATATCACAGATCCATTTGAAAGATAATGATTTTGGGTGGGTAGGGAGGCCCTTATTTTTCTTACATATTTTTAACTAAACAAACAATAAGAAAATTAAAAAGAATTAACAAACAATCAAAAAACATACAAAGAAAGGAAAAAATAGAAATAGTTTCTCTCACTCTGTGTGTGTGTGTGTGTGTGAGAGAGAGAGGGGGGGGGGAATGTTTTTAAAGGAAAGTACAAACCTCATAAGCACCCAATATTTCTATCCAGAATGATGTTTGTATACATAAATATAATCAGTTTGGATAAATGTGATTAATATGATTAATCACAGCTAATCAGGCATGAATAAATTTATCCTTAGCTGTGTTTCCAAAACAAGTTGTATTATTTTTTTAACCAAATCAATTTCCCACACTTTTAAATACCTCCAGTGAGAGATATATTTGAATTTACCAGTGTTTCCTGATAAGAAACCTAGCTTCTAACAAAAGGAATTATATCAACTTTTTAGGTTGCATCTACTTATATACCTTAAGAAATGTGGAGAATGAACCAATAGCAGGCTTTATTATTGGCTGATATTTTCAATTTATTCAAAAACTTTTGACCAAACGGATTTCATACTGGATATTGCCACCAACGGTAATAATGTGAACAAATATATTTATAGCTTTGCCAGCATAATCAAGAAAAGTTACAATTTATATAATGTAATTTTAGCAGAGTATAGAGGTATTTATTGCTTATCTTCATGGTCAATTTTTGATGACCATGAACACATTTAAAAAGATTTTTATACCATGAAGAATTTCAGTAAAATTGAATCCTTTTTCATCATCCCACTTTTAAGAATTTCAGTGGAGTCTGATTAAACAATCTTAGCTAATACAGCCGGAAAAGTATGAATGGAAAAAGAAGAAAAAGTGGAATGAAAATTAAAGAACACTCTGCCTAATGAAGAGGGTTATTGTCAGCATAATGAAACAGCTAAATACAAACCATCTTGATGTGGCACACACAACTGGAGTATGTGATTGGAATAGAAAGGCTCTGTGAAATGCTGCAAAATTTCATTTGTCTTTGTAGATACACTAGAAGAAAAAACTAAATGAAGATTTAAAACCAAAGCTAGAAGGATAGTTTTAGAAACACAATGTTTCAAAATTAATAAAGCATCCCTAATGGGGAAAAAATTAAAAATAATTTCAAGATGTGAAATGGAGACATTAAGACACCAATTATGAAGTTAATCTTCATGCTGTGCTTGCATTTATCTTACTTGAAGAATGCCTGCATTTTTTTTGTGTTCAACAAACTTTGATTTCATTCTACCACTCTCTGAAAATTACTCTTCCAATGTTAAACAAATATGTGGACAAGTACACCGCCTTTAGAAATAGAATTTATTTCTTATTATATGAAAGTGAACAACTTTAGATTAAAATATAGATTTTTAAAACAGCATCATATAGAAGCTCTTAGCAACAAGCCTCTAGCTCAGGCTATATAGATTGAATGCTTTTATTTTGTTTTCCTCTTTGAAAGAAAAACAACAACAGTAGCCAACCATTCCCTAATAGTTATTAATTAATTAAATGGCTCTGGTTGCGCAATACATTCAAATAGTGCAGTCCATCACTCTCTTGGTGCTCAGAAATTTTGTTTTCTATGCAGGCTATACGGGATGCTTCAAATAGTAAAAGATTTTTCTTATGGCTTGGTCCATGTTTATTTTTTCAGGCATTCCTAATCAAGAACATATTTCTGTTCAATTGCATAGTTACCCCAGCAGGTGGCAGTGATAGCACATACAGCATTTACTGTTTCTGAGGCTGGGGTAAACCTGGTAAATAGGCCCTAATAATTAGAGCTCCATTTGACAGTGCAAAAGCAAAAACGAATTGCTACGGCATTGATAATCCCCTGAGAAGAGCCAGCCATGTTTCAACAACATTTTATTCTTTGTTGTCCTTAAGGAACGTTGGCATGGTAGGACTTGGAAGGGAAAAATGAACTGTGTTGGGAACAAGGCAAGTTGCAAACAGATGCTTTGAACTTGGTATTTCTGTCCTTGAAGACGTTGGTAGATGGGTGAGAGGGAGAAGGAGAGAGACGGGGTAATCCCATTATGAAAATGGTTGTAAAGCTGTTGGCTAGACTGGAAAAAGATGCAGGAAGAAGGCAGTACTAAACCATTTCCTTAAAGCCACGGAGCTCACTGCATAGGAATCAAGAGCTTCTGTATCTACATTTTTACAGACCCGAGGACTGCAGGAAACATGCAGGAAAATATTGTAATTCCCACCCCACCTCCCTGCATCATCTTTGGTGTTCATCATTATATCAAATCCATCCTCTTTCCATGGCAAGACTATCTGGGTCTGTATAAGCCTTCGGCTTTGACATTCTCTGAAGATTAGAGTAATTACTGTTCCCATTCCCACCACGCACAGTCAGTTCACCTCCAAACAGTCAATCTAAAAACTGATCATTGTTGTATCCTTTGGTAATTATTTCCTCTAAATTAAGACGGGAGCCATTTTTCCAATAAAGTGCTATTAAAGTTTAGTGAAGACCAGATGTTGAACCATCGAGATGTTGAGATTCAGGACCACAGTCAGGCACAGAAACTGCCTGTCTGATGGGCCTCTCATTCGCTTCCACACAGCCTCCTTAATAGTGTGTGTGTGTGTGTGTGTGTGTGTATGTGTGTGTATGTGTGTGTGTGGGGGGGAGGGGAGTGGGAAGAAGGAGTGCATATAGTCAAAAGGCAGGACCTAACTGTTACAACTAAATAATACATAAAAAGCATTAGGGAAAGATTCAGGTAGTCCTTGACTTATGACCATTCATTTAACAACTGTTCAAAGTTACAACAGTGCTGAAAAAGTAACTTATGACTCATCCCTGAACTTATGTCTGCCTCACAACCCCTGAAGTCATGTGATTACAATTCAGGCACTTGGCAGCCACCTCACAGTTACACCACCCTGCAGTTTATGTGATCACAATTTACGACCTTCCCAGCTGGCTTCCCATGAGCAAAATTAAGGGGAAAGCCAACAGGGAAGGTCGCAAACTGCATCGTGTCACATCTCACTTAATGATTGTGGTGATTCGCTTAAAGAATTGGGTGTGCTCATGCGATGCCCCACTGAACAACCATGCTGCTTAATGATGAATTCCTCAATCCAAAATGTGATAATAAGTCAAGGACTACCTGTAAGTCATAAGTGCAACATATTCTGTAGATTTACTTTTGGGCGTTTGGATGCACATGTTATATAGTTCACATATACCCACTTATTCCCAATGTACATGTTATACAGTTTCATTTGTTTAGCCCAGTGGTAGGCAAACTTGGCTCTTTCACACCCTGTGGACTTCAACTCCAAGAATTCCTAAGACAGCTTGGCTGT